>JAXQQM020081714.1:0-18869 GCA_034641835.2 Pinus albicaulis | reverse complement strand
CCTCCATGTTCACCCATACCGAATAATTTTGTTGTCAGATTAAGTTGCCTATCTTATACTCATATTAGATTTAATTTTCCAAATATTTATCATACTCTTGAGTTGTTAAATCAATAAAATTATAGTGCTTTAGGAAGAATTTTCTTACTTTTTTAAAACATAGGAATGAAATGTTAAAAATTTTTATTTAATTTTTTATTTTCTTAAAGTTTAATAAACTAGAAATTTTAGTGTATTTTAATTTTAATTTTATATTTTAAATAAATATTTTTATTTTAAAATAAATGATTGTATTTAAAAAACTTTTAAAACTCATCATTATAACGTAATAAATAAATAAATAAAAACTAATTTTAGAATAACTTTTCAAATAAACAACTTTACTTTAGAATAACTTTTGAAAATAACAAATTCTAAAAAGATCGAATATATACCATTAAAAGTGGATAACATAATTCTTTATATATATGAAATGGTGTTAATGTGTATAAATAAATTTTAGAACATAGGAATAAAATGTTAAAGAATTTTATTTAATTTCTTATTCTCTTAAAATTTAATAAACTATAAATTTTAGTGTATTTTAGTTTTCATTTTATATTTTAAATAAATATTTTTATTTTAAAATAAATAATCATATTTAAAAAAACTTTTAAGACTCATCATTATAACGTAATAAATAAATAAATAAATAAATAAATAAATAAAAACTAATTTTAGAAAAACTTTTCAAATAAACAACTTTACTTTAGAATAGCTTTTGAAAAGAACAAATTCTAAAAAGATAGAATATATATAGTTAAAAGTGGATAAGATAATTCCCCATATATATGAAATGGTATTGATGTTTATAAATAAATTTTAATTTTAAATAAATATTTTTTTATTTGTAATGTTATATATATATATATAATTTTCAAACAAAAAATATTTCAAATAAATAGTTTATTTGGTCTAAAGGGTGTATATAACAAAGAAGTTGTTATAAGTGCATAATATAACTATAACAGCTGGTTTAGGTGTTAACTGATGATTATGATATGTTGTTAAGACATTAAGACATTATTTTCCATTTTATTTTATTTTAACAATATATATATTATGAGCAGAAATTAATCTTGAATAAATTAATTATGGAAGTGATTTCCATAAAAGAATAACATGACTGATGGTAAAAAGTAATTCAAGACTAAGAGTTAGTTGGACAGAATCAATTCAAACAGTTACACAACCTCAGAGGATAAATGATTAATCTCAGTGAGGTTTGGGGGTTATGTTCGGTAACTGGAAAAAGAGAATGGCAGAGAAGAATTCCTGAACTAGTGTAACCAGTGGAATACTATGATTTCTGAAGATTGTTTGGAATATAGAACTGGATCGGATTGTCTCGAGGTCTCTTCCAGAAATTCTGTCCACTCACACTGCTCAGTCTTGGAGCACGGGGGAGAGACAAGGACATGATTTCCTCTCTCGAGGTAGGGAGGAAAATCATCAGTCAGTGAACGAGAACCAGATAAGTTATTTCTGTCAAGTGATAATAATGTTTATGTATGGAATAAATAGTTAATTATAGAACTAGAGAAAATTACTGTAATTAAACTGTGGATATTGGTTGCTATGAATGCTTTCGTCATCAAAAGTTAGTGGCTAAATTCCATTTTTTGGTAAAATATAGACAGAAAACCGTTAACTCTAAACCCTCGGAAAAAGAGTTTTGAGTTGGTCATTTTATGTATTTAATATATTTACACAGATAGAATGGTCCAACCATTTTCATATTAAGGTCAAGAATGAAAGAAAATATGAAACAGAAACATGAACTTAGAAAAGAATGGGTTCTGTAGATAACTAGAGTACGCTAAAGTTGTTTTAAGTACAAATCAACTTACATGATAAAACTGATTGAATGTAAAAATTGTTCCTTTAAATTGAATAGTAACTCTTCTGTAGACATATTTATTTATACAAAAGAAATAGAGTAAAAACATTGAATGGAAGATGCATGTAAAAACACTGTATATCTCATGATAAGAAGGAAAAGAAAGAGTACAAAAATACTTTCACTATTTGTGATCGATTGGAAGAATATTGTTGAAAATAACCTAGGCAATGTACAAAATGAGAAAGAAGACACAAAATTAATGATTTATGGGTGTCGAAGTATATGCATATAGAAAAAAAATACATAAATACATAAATACTATATTTGTGCATCTATTTAAAGAAAGGTGATTTGATAGAGTGAGAACACAAATCGTAACATTACAGTTATAAGCTTGAAAGACATAAAGCCAATCGAATAAGAAAATAACTCATATAAATAACCTTGAAAAATTTAGGAAAAATACCGTGCAGAGCATACAGCTATAGTTACAACAGGTATGTCTTTAGCAACAAAAAATCGAGGCATAATATTTCATGTATAAAGAAAACCAAAAAACAAACCATAAGTGGTATAACCCATTTAGAGCTCAAAAAATTAGAGTTAAAAAATATTAAATAATGGGTAAACCCTTACAATACACGACTTAAGGTATTGTTACAAAAAATGGACCGAGGGAACCCATTTTTGGGCACAGGTCTACAACGTAGAAATAATAATTGAAAAATATATTTAATAGGTCAGAGTAAACTCTGTAACAAGGTCACAAGTCTTTGGCAAATGGATTCGTTCGGAAACCAAGGGTTCCTTGCTGTAGAGTTAGTAGCTGGCAGAGCGGATGAAACGAAGTTAGAATGATTTACATCTGAGTATCCGCTAAGAACAAGGCTGAGTTGCATTATCTTACAAGTTTACCTGCATGCACCGAATGAGAAGTTAAATACTGTTCCTAACCTTATGATTTTCAGAAGTGAAGAATCAATAAGGAAACCGGGAAATCATCACCAACTCACCTTAACAGTGTTGACACAAAAAAAAGACGAGCATGCTAACCTGCAAAAGTGGCGTGAAGACTCCTTGTTTAGAACAAAATCACACGTGAAGAGTGAGCCGAGCAAAAGAACTAAATCCTAAAAAAATAATGAAGGCCGAAAATGTTCTTACCATTCATCATTGTAGAAGTCATCCATGAAGAGGAATTTCCATGTAAGTATGGAGAACCAGCAAATGCAGAGAGTCCCTAGACCAGGACAGGTCAAAGTTAAACGCAAAAGAAGAGTATTAAGGATGGTAATTCCAGTAAAATAAAGAGAACCACAAGCCGGACACTCTGCAATGTAACTTGTACTAGCAGAACTTCAAACTGTGAAAATTAATCCTATATAAATTGAAAAATTAGTTTAAGGCTTTTACCTAGAGAAGTTCGTGAAGTATACCGACATTCTCCTGCAAAATTCGTAACGGAGCAGGGAGCTGAAGAAGAAATTGGTCGCAGAGGCAGAGCTTCCTCTCTTGGGAGGAATGCCGGAAAACTTTAGGAAACGATTAGGGTGGTAAGGTAATTACCCCCAAAACCCTAATTTGCTACCATTGTTGGATTGCAAGAAGTCTAGAACTAAGGTGGAGAAATTTCCAGATGTCACCGGAAGTAATGCACAGCATGGAGGCGAACTAACCGATGAATTAAATAAAGATAAAAATCATATCGAAGCGTACTACACCGGATTAATAATCTAATTGCCAAATCAAACTTGAGGTCACATTAAATGCGGATACAGTGGGACATTAAAGTGACAGTAAAGCTGGAAGTCGACTCCTTGAAAGACTAAATACTCATAACTGTGATTTGAACTCAAAACTATGGTTGATACACCATATGCATATTATTTATGTTATAATGTATTCGAAGGTAAAGACATTGATGTTTATATATACAACATGGTCTTGTTAAATGACATAGTTATTTATAACCATATGAGATGGTCATGTAATATAATGGTAATGGGTTTGAGTATACTTATATGATCCAAGGTTAGGTGTGCAATATATATTCAATAGTAAAAAGGTAATTTATGCATAGACGTGTAAGTTTAGTAACTATTTTGAAATATTTTTTTATGGGTTTAATGTAGTATGTTACAAGTGGTATCAGAGCAGTGTTTGTATGCTAGGACCCTATGGGTCAGCTAACATTTTGACACTGTGTGTAAACTGAGGCATAGATAAATAAAGGAAGTATAACAAGAGACAATATGAGAAGGGGTCAAATACAGCAGCCACCCCAAAACAATAGAGAAAGCCAACCCTGATCAAAAATGAATTCGGAGATGTGGGTGCAGTTGAGTGTGGACCAGCACCAGCGAACTAGTAGGCTGTTGGAAGAGCAGCAACACCAAACCAGCCTTCTACTAAATACAATACAAAAGTTACAAGAGGAAATGGAGAGGGTGCGAAGTGATAATGCGCGGTTGATGCAAGAATAGGAGAGGATCTTAAAAAGCCTCTCAGACAAACAAAATCAAGGGATTGAACATCCCAGCACTGATAGAGATTTGCTGCAAGAAGGAAATGAGCAACAAGCAAGAGACCATGCCACTGATAGAACAGAAAGAATTCAATCTCAGCGGAGTAATAGAAATAAAAATTACCATGAGGCTGAGTCAAATAATGTGTCCGATCAGAAAGAAGTTAAGAGACAGAAAGTGGAACTGCAAGGTGAATTTCGAAAAATAAAACCTCCTACGTTTGATGGAGTAGAGAAGGAAGTGTTGAGGCATGGCTGATAAAAATGAATAAGCATTTTCAAGTATACGAATACATCAGTAATCTTAAAGCCATATTGGCCATTTATCAGTTGAGAGAGAAAGCCACATTATGGTGGGAGGAAGTGAAAAACGTCTGCAGTATAGATGATTAGGACGTGACTTGGGATTCATTTTAGCATTATTTTAAAGATAAATACTTAAATGAGTGTTTCTATGACGAAAAATCTAGGGAGTTCCATGAATTAAAGCTGGGACAAATGACGCTTGATGAATACATCACCAAGTTTACTTCCTTACTCTGCTATGTTCCTTATTTAAGGGATGAAAAGGCAAAAGTACAGAGGCTCCTAAGTAGTTTTCCGACTCATATGAAGGAACGTCTTGAGTTTGTAAATCCCAAAACTATGGACGAGGAAATCCAGAAGGCAAGAATGTGTTACCAGCAAGCTAAAGCAAAAGGAGAGCATAATAAAAGCTGGCAGACAAAGAAATAACATAAGGGTAATTATGGTTTCAAGAAAAACAAAACCAATAATTTCAAGAGTGCTACCAGAAGTTCAGTTAGCAAACAATTTGGAAGGAATCATCAAAGAATAAGATGGCCTGCAGAAGATAAACCCACAGAAGCTTCCAGAAAACCAGAACAAGCACAAAATCAGAAACCACCCCTATAGTGTTGGGGTTGCGGTGAGGCACACTACCACAGAAACTATCCACAACGAGGAAGAAGAGAATCAATTACCAACTTACAAGAAGCTTCAATAGTGGGAGATGTAGCCATAAATATACCCAGAATTAATGCAGCCCTGGAAGATTTGCAGGCAGATTATCAACCAACAATGATAGAATTAGAAGGTAAATTACTATCTCAACCTGTTTCTATTTTGGTAGAGCTGGTGCAAGTTTAAGCTACATAAGTCCAAAAATAGTAGATATTTGTAAATCGTAGAGTCATAAATTCATAAGTCCATGGCTGGTACAGTTTGCCAAGAGAGCAAAGAGGAAATTTTGCGCTAAAATTCTGAACTGTGCACTAGAAATTAGTGAACAACAGTTAACTGTAGATCTGAATATATTACCTCTGGGATCCTATGATGTGCTACTTGGTATGGATTGGTTGGAGAAGCACTGGACATTAGTAGACTATAAAGAAAATATCATCTATTACAGAATGCAAGATGGAACCCGTAAGGAAATTCAAGGTATAAAGAAACCTCTACAGCTGCGTCCAATTATAACATCTCAAATGGGTAAGGGCATGAGGTAAGGATGCTAGTTATATGCCATCCAAGTGGGCTTTACTAATTCCAAAGAAAAAGATCCAATGATGGAAAATATCCCAATAATGCAAGATTTTATGGACGTATTTCCAGAGGAAATACTAGGTTTACCACCTAGAAGGGACATTTATTTTACCATAAAATTGATACTTGGAGCATCACCCATTTCGAGGACACCATACCGAATGAGCGTACCAGAATTAATAGAACTGAAGATGTAGTTACAAGAACTGTTGGATAAAGGGTACATCCGACCAAGTGTATCCTCTTGGGGAGCACTAGTGTTGTTCGTAAAGAAGAAAGATGGAACCATGCGAATGTGCGTGGGTTATCGCCAGCTTAAAAAATTAACTGTCAAAAATAGATACCCTTTACCACAGATTGATGATTTGTTTGATCAAGTAAAGGGAGCTACAATGTTTTCAAAGAAAGATCTAAGGTCGGGATACCATTAGGTCAGGATAAAAGATAAAGACATACATAAAATTGTTTTTCGTACCAGGTACAGACATTACGAGTTTGTAGTCTACCTTTTGGACTGACTAATGCACCAGCAACATTTATGAGGCTGATGCATGGTAGAAATTAAATTTTAACAAATCACTTATTCAATGAAGATTAACCCGGATCATACATCAATTTCGAATTGCATGCATAACACATAACCTTCTTCTACAATTAATTGCCACATGCGGAAAGAATAGAAGCTGATCGCACATCAAATCATCACACACATTAACACAGTATGTATGGGGAAAGATTATAGCTGAAAACCCCTCAGCTATTCTGTATATTAGATGGAGAGAACATGCAGCAAATACATAGTACAAACTCCTCACAAGTACTCAGTACTATCTCCCAAAGTTACACAAAAACTAGCTTGGTTTTGAACAAGTCACAGGTTCAAAACACACCCACTAATTTCCCCTGCCTCTATTGCGCAATCAAGGCTGGTCTAAATAGAGATCCAAGTTCGAATCTCACTGGCTCCAACTGCGCAATTTTCATTGGTAATTTCCTCCAAGTGTGGTGCAAATCTCATGCACAACTAATGTCGCAACTGATAGCTAACTCAACCCTTTCATCTATCTCTTTCACTTGTCGCCACTGAACTGTCCATGCACTGAGTTAAACTGATGTGTTCTTTAGTTGAATAATGAGTTAATAATTTGTGAATTAAATAATATTTAATTCACACAACTCATCTCTAGTGTATTAGCTAGTTAAACTAAATACAACTAGTTCAACTAGTTAACCAGAACACCACCTCCATTAACTCCTCAATCAACTCCACCAAAACTCTGCCACATGAGTCTAACTGAAGTCTAACATGCAATAGCTCACTTAACTCATAGGAAATTCGAATTTCCTTATGTCAGCTGCATGCCCCACCTCTAGGGGTCAAATTGAAGTGCTCCAAGAGAGTAAACTGTTGTTTATAGTCTAAATATTATTAAGGGTAAATAATATTTGACTTCCATATTTTTAGGAGACACAGTCTAAAAATAGCCTGGGTCCTAAAAATAAGGGTCTCATCTATTTTTACCAACATATCGCATACTTCAAGAATCTCCAACTGGAATCCCCGAATCATGCTCCATATGTCTAAAAATAGACATAGTCTAAAAATAGATTTTTCGACAAAAATCACGTGTGGTCCCCACCTAGTTTAGGTGATCACTTTCCAACTAGGATCAGGAAAGATGTTTCAGGAGGCCTCCTTCACTGTTTCTTGTTGCCATTTTCAACACTCCCTCTCAACAAGAAAGGACTGTCTTTGCATGCGACATGCAACTCCATGCATTCGCCCTCCAACCTCCACAAGCGCCATGCAACTCCATGCATGCGACATGCAACTCCATGCATTCGAAATGCACCTTTCGCATGTGCCAGGTACAATAATGCATGCACCATGCAACTCCATGCATCTGCTCTGCAACTCCTCTGAAACTGAATAGGCTCCAAACAACTCAATCAGTCTTGATGCATCTAGCATCTATCATCAAAGTCTTCGACTTCTGCTGGTACCAACTGCACATGTCATCAGGAACTATTGCGCTGTTGAACTCTTGCACCCATGCACTCTTGCACTTGCTGTCAACTCTGATCCGCGCTCCAGTATCCGACACTGTCACTTTGATCTGCCTGCATCACTCCAACTGATCTTGCTACTGCTGCGCTATGGGAACCTCGTAGCCAGGTTCAACTCATGAGATCCACACCATCTCATGAATCTGCCCAGAAATCTCCTCATGGGATTACTCATGCATGTCGCCCCACCTCATACCTGGTGGTATAGCTGCATGCACTCCCTCTGCCCGTCTGGCACGAAATTTCTCTGCATGAGTGGTTGCTCCCACTCCATGATCCTCATCTTGTGGCTGCTCCACATCCTGAGGTTCACTTTCACCTGCATGCAAAACCCGCTCCCTCTCAAGCTTCAGTTGCATGTCTTTCTCGCCTGCATGCAACACTTGCTCCCTCTCAAGCTTCAGTTGCATGTCTTCCTTGCACTTCCCATCAGCAGGAAGCTCCGTAGACATCCCATCTACTTCAATACCTGCATGCAAAACTTGCTCCTTCTCAAGCATCAGTTGCATGCCTTTCATGCACTTCCCATCAGCAGGAAGCTCCGTAGACATCCCATCTACTTCAATACCTGCATGCAAAACTTGCTCCCTCTCAAGCATCAGTTGCATGCCTTTCATGCACTTCCCATCAGCAGGAAGCTCCGTAGACATCCCATCTACTTCAATACTTGCATGCAAAACTTGCTCCCTCTCAAGCATCAGTTGCATGCCTTTCATGCACTTCCCATCAGCAGGAAGCTCCGTAGACATCCCATCTACTCCAAGTCTGTAGAGATTCTTTGCCCGAATCCCAACCTTCTTGACTTGTCCTCACGCTGCATGTTGAGAGACTCCCTCTCAACCACCAAGTCACTAACCTCTGCTTTGCTCCTCAAAGCTTTTCATGCATCTTGTACCTCAGTGCATGTAGATTCTTGGCTCGCGCACATTGCAATTGCAAAATTTTCTAACAAAAGAGCTGATTTTAAATCGATGATATCTCCCTCATCCGAGCTCCGATTCGACCGATTTTTTTTTTCAATTTGGGTGTTTTTTCGCAAGGAATCCAAATATGCTATTTGGTTCTGAAAAATTTTCACCAAAATTTTTCAGATATTCCCTACAAACTCGCGCACCCAAAAATTCTCGCTCTCATTCCATGTAGAAAATTATATACAATATGCATGTATATTTCCAGCTTTCTCCATCTTGATGTTTCTTGAGTTTATCCTAAAACTCAATCGCTTCCGATCTACACTTGAGAACAAATTATTTCCAAATCAGAGATCGACAGCATGGGCTTTTACCAGACCTTTCACTTTCCGAAGAAAGATGAATCCGGAGGCTATCTGGCCCGTATGCAGGCTCTGTCCGAGGAAATAAGTTTGCAATCACCGTAATAGATCTCGACAATTAACTTGCTCCGATACCATGTAGAAATTAGCTGAATAAATCACTTATTCAATGAAGATTAACCCGATCATACATCAATTTCGAATTGCATGCATAACACATAACCTTCTTCTACAATTAATTGTCACATGCGGAAAGAATAGAAGCGATCGCACATCAAATCATCACACACATTAACACAATATGTATGGGGAAAGCTTATAGCTGAAAACCCCGCAGCTATAGTATATTATAAATGGAGAGAACATGCAGCAAATACATAGTACAAACTTCTCACAAGTACTCAGTACTATCTCCCAAAGCTACACAAAAACTAGCTTGGTTTTGAACAAATCACAGGTTCAAAACACACCCACTACTTCTCTGCCTCTATTGCGCAATCAAGGCTGGTCTAAATAGAGATCCAAGGTTCGAATCTCCTTGGCTTCACTGCGCAATTGTCATTGGTAATTTCCTCCAAGTGTTATGCAAATCCCATGCAAAACTGATCCTCCAACTGATAGCTATACTCACCCTTTCATCTACCTCTTTCACTGGTCTCCACTGAACTGTCCATGCACTGAGTTAAACCGATGTGTTCTTTAGTTGAATAATGAGTTAATAATTAGTGAATTAAATAATATTTAATTCACACAACTCATCTCTAGTGTATTAGCCAGTTAAACTAAATACAACTAGTTCAACTAGTTAACCAGAACACCACCTCCATTAACTCCTCAATCAACTCCACCAAAACTCTGCCACATGAGTCTAACTGAATTCTAACATGCAATAGCTCACTTAACTCATAGGAAATTCGAATTTCCTTATGTCAGCTGCATGCCCCACCTACGGGGGTCAAACTGAAGTGCTCCAAGAGAGTAAACTGTTGTTTATAGTCTAAATATTATTAAGGGTAAATAATATTTGACTTCCATATTTTTAGGAGACACAGTCTAAAAATAGCCTGGGTCCTAAAAATAAGGGTCTCATCTATTTTTACTGACATGTCGCATACTTCAAGAATCTCCAACTGGAATTCCCAAATTATGCTCCGTATGTCTAAAAATAGACATAGTCTAAAAATAGACTTTTCGACAAAAAATCACATGTGTGGTCCCCACCTAGTTTAGGTGATCACTTTCCAACTAGGATCAGGAAAGATGTTTTAGGAGGCCTCCTTCACTGTTTCTTGTTGCCATTTTCAACATGGCTAGTATATTTTACGTATTTTTGGATAATTTTGTATTAATATTTATTGACGACATTTTAGTTTATTCCAAGAATGTGGAAGAACATAAAGAGCACTTACGGATAGTGCTGGAAATGCTAAGGAAGCATCAGATGTACGCTAAGTTCATCAAGTGTGATTTCTTCAAGGAATAAATATAGTACCTTGGTCATGTAATTTCTGCTGAAGGTATTGTAGTTGACCCAGAGAAAATTAGAACGATTATGGAATGGAAAGTACCCCAAAACGTGGCAGACATCCGATCTTTTATGAGTCTGGCTGGTTATTACCGACAATTTATTGAAGGTTTTTCAAAGATTGCTTTTCCAATCACTTCCTTACAAAGAAAGGGAAAAATATTTAAATGGACGAAGGAATGTCAGGACAATTTTGAAAAGTTGAAATTGTTATTGACTACAACTCCAGTATTGAGGGTAGCAGATTCCCAATAAAGAGTTTGAAGTATATATACATGCGTGAAAGAAAGGAGTTGGGGCGATTTTGTCACAAGAAGTTAAGGTTGTTGCCTATGAGTCTCGAAAATTAAAATATCATGAGAAGAGTTATTCAGCTTATGATTTGGAGCTGACAGCAGTAGTACATGCACTTCGGGTATGGAGGAACTACTTACTTGGAAAGAGATTTGTACTCAAAACTTATCATAGCAGCCTAACAAGTTATTTTAAGCAATCTAACCTTAATTCTCGCCAGGCAAGGTGGAATGCCTTCTTGAGCGAGTTTGACATTGATATGCATCATGTGAAGGGTAAGGAGAATAGAGTAGCTGATGTGTTAAGTAGAAAAATGCATAATGTTTATGAGTTGTACTATAATCAAGTTGAGTGCATATTTTTGGAGAAAATAAAAGCAGAAGCTGAGAAAGATCCTGAATACCAATTTATGTGGCAGCAAGCAGAGGAGTTCAAAAAACAAGGAAAATCTGCTGATTACGAAATTAATAAAGATTGGTTGCTAATTTTTAAAGAAAGAATTTTTGTTCCAAATTGAATGGAATTAAAGGAACTGATTCCAAATGAGTATCCAGGAAGTAATTACTCAGGATATCCCGGGTATCAGAAAATGATAACAGCAATAAGGAATAATTATTTATGGCCGTATGAGGAGAGATATTGTGGAATATCTAAACAAATGTTTAGAATGCCAGCAAGTGAAAGTGGAGCACCGGCACCCAGCCGAGCTAATGTAGCCTATACCGGTACTTGAGTGGAAGTGGGATGTGATATCTT
This sequence comes from Pinus albicaulis, assembly GCA_034641835.2. NCBI lineage: Eukaryota > Viridiplantae > Streptophyta > Pinopsida > Pinales > Pinaceae > Pinus > Pinus albicaulis. The sequence continues at coordinate 7,003 of JAXQQM020081714.1, read as the reverse complement.
TAGAATTTTTCATTGGATTACTAAGGTCAAAGAAGCATAATGACTCTATAATGGTAGTGGTGGATCGATTAAGAAAATCAACACATATTATAACTGTGCAGTCCACCTATAAGATGGTGTAGATAGCGGACATATTTATGCGAGAGATCTTTAGACTGCATGGAATTCCATAGACTGTCATATCTGATAGAGATGTGAAATTTACTTCAGCATTCTGGAAAATTTTATTTACAGGATTGGGAACTCAAATTAATTTCAGCATCGCTTACCATCCACAGACGGACGGAAAAACGAAGCGAGTAAAGATCCTGGAGGATATGTTACGTATGTATGTAATGCAACAACCAACTAGGTGGGAAGAATATATGCACCTAGTGGAGTTTGCATACAATAAAAGATATCAAGAACACCTTAAGATGAGGCCGTTCGAAGCTTTTGACGTAAGTATCAAGCCAAAGAAAATCACCTTAAGGTGGGCCTCTTGTGCCAAGTTGGCACCAAGGTTTTGTGGCCCTTTCAAAATATTGGAAAGGGTATGACCCATGGCTTACCGATTGGCATTGCCTAGCCATATTCGTGTACACAACGTCTTTCATGTATCGTTATTGAAACGATACATTCATGATCCAAATCACGTAATCCACTGGCAAAGTATTTAGGTAGGATATGGATACAAGACTTAATTGGAAATGATGAGGTTATAAGAAAAAACTAACTCAAGTTGGTTGATTGCAGGTCAAACCAGACGATGAGTTTCTATTCGAACCGCACTGTATAATCGATCAGAGAGAAATCATGCTCCGGAAATGAGCCATCACCCATGTTAAAGTGCAATGGAAGAACTTTGGTCTAGATGAGGCTACCTGGGAAGATGAAGGCTTTGTTCGGGAAGCATACCCTGAACTATTTGCTGGAGTAGAATGAGAACACCAAGGACAATGTTCACTTCCAGGGGGGAAGTTGTAACAGCTGGTTTAGGTGTTAACTGATGATTATGATATGTTGTTAAGAGATTAAGACATTATTTTACATTTTATTTTATTTTAATAATATATATATTATGAGAAGAAATTAATCTTGAATAAATTAATTATGGAAGTGATTGCCATAAAAAAATAACATGACTGATGGTAAAAAGTAATTCAAGACTGAGAGTTAGTTGGACATAATTAATTCAAACAACTACCTAATCTTTGAGGATAAAGGCTTAATCTCAGTGAGGTTTGGGGGTTCTGTTCGGTAACTGGAAAAAGATAATGGCAGAGAAGAATTCCTGAGCTGGTGTAACCAGTGGGATACTCTGATTTCTAAAGATTGTTTGGAATAGAGGACTAGACCGGATTGGCCCGAGGTCTCTTCTAGAAATTTTGTCCACTCACACTACTCAGCCTTGGAGCATGGGGGAGAGACGAGGACGTGATTGGCTCTCTCAAGGTAGGGAGGAAAATCATCAGTCAGTGAACAATAGCTAGATAAGTTCTTTCTACCAAGTGATAATAATGTTTATGTATGGAATAAATAGTTAATTATAGAACTAGAGAAAATTACAGTACTTAAACTGTGGATATTGGTTTCCATAAATGCTTTCATCATCAAAAGTTAGTGGCTAAATTCTATTTTTTGGTAAAATATAGACAGAAAACCGTTAACTCTAAGCCCTCGGAAAGAGAGTTTTGAGTTGGTCTTTTCTGTATTTAATATGTTTACCCCGACGGAATGGTCTGGCCATTTTCATATTAAGGTCAAGAAAGAATGAAAGTATGAAATAGAAATGTGAACTTAGAAAAGAATGGGTTTTGTAGATAACTAGAGTAAGCTGAAATTATTTTAAGTACAAATCAACTTAGATGACAGAACTGCTTGAAAGTGAAAAATATTCCATTAATTTGAGCAGTAACTCTTCTATAGACATATTTATTTGTATAAAATAAATAGAGTAAAAAGATTGAATGGAAGATGAATGTAAAAACACTGTATATCTCATTATAAGAAGGAAAACAAAGGGTACAAATATACTTTCGCTATTTGTGACCGATTGGAAGAATATTGTTGAACATAACCTAGGCACTGTACAAAACGAGAAAGAAGACACATAATTTATGATTTACGGATGTCGAAGTATATGCATATAGAAAAAAAATATAGAAATACTATCTTTATGTATCTATTTAAAGAAAGGTGATTTGATATAGTGAGAACACAAATCATAACATTACAATTATAAGCTTGAAATACATAAAGCCAATTGAACAAGAAAATACTTCATATAAATAACCTTGAAAACTTCGGGAAAAATATTGTGTAGAGCATACAGCTATAGTTACAACAGGTATGTCTTTAGCAACAAAAAAATCGAGACATAATCTTTAATGTATAATGAAAACCAGAAAAAAATCCATAAGTGGTATAACCCATTAAAAGCTCGAAAACTTAGAGTTAAAACAATATTACATAATGGGTAAACCCTTACAGTACACGACTTAAGGTATTGTTACAAAAAATGGACCGAGGGAACCCATTTTTGGGCACAGGTCTACAACATAGAAATAACAATTAAAAAATATATTTAATAGGTCAGAGTAAACTTTGTAACAAGGTCACAAGTCTTTGGCAAATGGAGTCGTTCGGAAACCAAGGGTTCCTTGCTGCAAATTTAGTACCTGGCAGAGCTGATGAAATGAAGTTATAATGATTTACATCCGAGTATCTGCGAAGAACAAGGTTAAGTGGCATCATCTTACAAGTTTACCTACATGCACCGAATGAGAATTTAAATACTTTTCCTAGACCTATGATTTTGAGAAGTGAAGAATCAATAAGGAAACCTGGAACTCATCACCAACTCACCTTAATAGTGTTGACACAAAAAAAATATGAGCATGCTAACCTGCAAAAGTGGCGTGAAGACTCATAGTTCCCCTCTGTAATTTTAGCAGATTGGCAAGACTAAAGCTGCAGAGACAACATTATGAACCACTTTGGGATTCTAGGATCTAGCCCTCCTGAATCCAGAGAGGAATCTCTCTTATAAGTGCAAAGATTGATTTATCTTTAAGGCTTTTAGGTGTGATATTTGGCTAGTTATTAAGAACAAGGGTTTTTTGTTTGTTTGGATGGTTGAGCATGATTTTTAATTGAGTGGAAAGTCCTAAAAATGAAAGAGTTTCAAAGGGGTGAAGGTGTGAACAATCAGAACAAGATTTAGCTGATAGGATAGATATGAAACAACACTTAATCCATTGGGCTATGGAGTCATAAAAGGGTTTAATTGTGCAACAATTTCAAGAGTGATCCAAGGGGCAAGTCATCTATATCAAAATATCCTTTAGATTAAATGATGAATGGAACATTAAAAGTGTTGAAAAGGTGGAAGAAGTCAATAATTTCAACAAGGATTTATCAACTTTCCAAACAAGAAAAGCCTTTTAAGCAACTTTTTGAAACCAACCAAAGACAGGGCTAACCTTAAAGTTATTTGGACAAGATTGCATTAAAGCTAACTTATCAGAAAAATAATCCAGCAATCCACATGACTACTTTCAGAAGGGATGAAAATAGATAAGAAACAAAAGTGCAGCTTGAGATCAAGAAAGATACATTAAAATCTAAGCCTGCTTCAACATACTCTTAGGGAAACCTTCAAAACAACCTTTGGAGAAAGAAACTAGAAGACAGGGCAAACCATAAAATTTTCCAGTCTAACTCTACTCAGTATATAATGAAAATATCATTTAAGAACTTCCTTTCAAGTTTTGCACATCAAGACAGGGACAAACCAACATTCCTTGATAATGTTTACACTTAACTTAAGTCATTATTAAAAACACAATTGGAGGAAAACATGAAGATAAATCTTATCAGTGAGAGTAGGGTACTTTTAACAGTAAATCCTAGCTCTATATTTGTTGTTCTTTATCAGAGAAAATGTGAACAAAATGGCATACATGAAAGGAAAACAAATAATAGTAAGAAGTACTTCACCAATGATATAGACCAGGATCCCAAAAATCAGCTTGTATATTGATGTCAATCCAGTTACATACTTCAAGACTATTGTTTTAGTACATCAACATCTTTTCTTCTCAGCCTAACTTCTTTGATCACAAACAGAGCTTCAAGAGCCTCTGAAAACTATTTACAAATAGAAAGTTTCGAACTACAAGTATGACATCAAAGTGCAACAACCAACCCTTTGCAATGTGCTCCTCAAGGAGATTTTATAGGAAAATGAGGAGGTGGAAGAGTTTCTAGGGTTCAAATATAATTAATTCTACACTTAATGCATTTCCTGGCCTTGAAAACCATGCAAGGCATAAGGTAGGAATGCATTTTATCTAAAACTCTTTTTTAGAACTTTGTTTCTGCTTTCTAAGGCTTAATGGATGAGAAGATTTATTTCAGGGAACTTTCCTATATTTGTAATAACTTTGCTGACAGTTTGTAATAAGTTTCTTTGGTTGTATTAGTTGTTCAACTGTCTTTATGCAAATATCTTTGAAATAGGCATTAACTATTCCTTCTTTGATTTCTTTGAGGCTGCCATTGCCTTTAGGTAGCTGGAGAGGATTCAATTTGCCTCTGATGTGGGAGTGGAGGCTTCTCGGACTGATAGATTTCCTTGTTTTATCTTAAAACACCCTAAATCTATCTTTTCTCTGTGTTTTAGGACTAATTTGGCTTAATCTCTGTCTTCAGCTTTTTATCTTCTGCTGACTGTTGATTAGGCATTTGATTCTTGATTTTTTAGGCCTCAATCCCTTTAAAATTTTCTTAAAACCTTTAATCTTCTGATATTATTTAATCTCCTATCTTTAACGCTGATATTCTTCATCTATTTGATATTCACTGTGTTTTTATTATTTCAGAAGGTGCGCAGAGGGTTTTATAATGTTTTTAGTGCTCATGAGGCACAGATAAATCGTAGGTCGAACCCTGCAAATTTTCTTTCTTCATTTATATTGGCCTAAGGGATCGTCATCCCCGACCGTTCATTTCTTCTTAAAACAATGGAAAAAACCTTATAAACCTGCACAAAACAAGAGAAATTAATAAAAACCTATGAAAAGATAGGTTTAGCATTGTTTGGAAGATTTGGGATCAAGATTAGATCATGGCCATTGCATGAGAAATACCAACGACCGAGATCATTTGATGGGGTCAATTGGGAGGCAGTTGGGTGATTGGCAGTCAGATTAAGTCCAGACCGTTGGATGAAGGAAGATGAACTATGGAGATCAGGCGAGGAGAGCCTTTTGGAAAATAGGTGGAGGGTAAATGAAATGGGAGAAGGTTTTAATCAGGATCATTGGATTAGAGGATCCGACGGTGGAGAAACATTTGTGAAATGCTCAGGATAGTGGGTGAGGGCAAATGAAATGGAGGGAGTAATATGAGTCGTCGATCCAGAGTAATGAATGGTGAGGATCGTGTAATGGAGTGCTTGGGAGTTTAGATGGTGGGTGGATGAGTTGGGGGGGAGATTTAATCGGGACCATCGATCTTCAGAGATCAACGATGGAGAAAACCTGATGAAATGCACGAGAGAGAAAATGAGGAGCAGGGTTTCGAGGTTGAAATGCCATACGAGCCGTCCGATCTAAAAAATTTACGGCTAAGATCTTCTGCGGACATCTTTCAGAAGGGAGATTAAATGGAAATGACTTGGGGTTGGGTTAAAACACGGTCGTCCGATCTTATAGATTGACGACTCAGATTAAATCTGAAAGGCGTTGTGGAGTAGGCTGCTTTAGTGGAAAAATCGCTGGTTTCATGTGGCTTCAAAGTGGTTTCAAAAATCTTCAAAAAAAACGCGATACACCTCGCCGCCTGATGCGTGTCCTCCCAAAACCACTTTTTTTTAGTTTTTTCTTGGCGTTAAACTTCGGATGCAAAAAATATGTGAAACGCACTGTTGGTCATCGGATGGGGGGTTGGAGATCCAACGGTGCGGATCACATGCGACGGGGAGAGTTGCACAGCAGAGACGGTAGTGGGATCTAGGTGGCGACTTATGATTGGGTGGGTGCTTTTCGAGGGGGAAGGTAGGTCCCAACAGAAGTGGGTCTGTCAGGTTTCATTTTGACTGTTGGATTTGGTTAATGGACAGTCATATTTTAATCTCGGGGTGGAGTTGTATGGGCTGAGGAAATGTTAAGACCGGGCATCGGGATCGTCGGATCTTAGAAATGGACGATCAGGATTTAACGATGGCACAGAGTCAAATGAGCGGAGGAGAAGGTAAGGGCAGTGATCAAGTTTAACAACAACCATTGATATGCAAGGATCAACAATGGATATTCACCGAACAAAAAAACCATCGGGTTTTATGAAATAAGGAGAAATTAAGGGAATGAAGGTTTACAACGGGAGTTCAGAGAAGTCTTAAGACCTTAGCACCTAGTTTCGGGGCTTATGGTATTATGACTTAGGGGCTAGCCGCAGTTAAGCTCCTTGGGGGCTGGAAGAAATTTTATATGCACAAAAGGGGTATTTTTGGCCTAAAACAGAAGCTGTAAAGCCAATTAGTGGTTCCGATAGGGGAAAGAGGGTTTTAAAACCAAATAAAGAAGAGCATAAGGTTTTAAAAGGAAGGAGGGATTTTTATGGAGGAAAAGGAAGGGATAAAAATGGGGTTTTTATGAATGAAAAGAGGGGTAAAATAATGAAAAAATGGGGTTTTTTAGCAATTTTTTTCTTTCAGAAAACAACAGATTTTTCGTGTTTATGAGGGAAAATGAGGTGAAGATTAACTAAAGAATTAGTTAATCATAAGACTTTAAGAACTAGCAATTTGGCCATAAAATTGTTTCTTAAAGGTTTAAAAATGATCTAGCCACCATTTGATATGACAAATTTTTGAAGTTGGCTACCGTAATTGCTTAGAACAAATCTTTTGGGAAGAGTGGGAGTCGAGCAAGCATGGGGAAGAAACGTAAAATAATGAAGGCCAAAAATGTTCTTGCCATTAATCTTTATAGAAGTCGTGCTCGAAGAGGACTTTCCG
>JAXQQM020064847.1:0-58514 GCA_034641835.2 Pinus albicaulis | reverse complement strand
TCACTACCATTATTTCTTCTGAGATCCTTCACTTTGTTGCGAGTGTATTTCTCAATAGGTGCTTCAAATTCACAAATTTTTGATAATGCATGGTCATTCTTATGCATGAATAATATCCAACACTTGCGTGATAAATCATCTACAAATATAACATAATACATGTTCCTGGTCGTGGAAGCTGTCAAGAAAGGTCCACACACATCTGAATGAACTCTTTCAAGGACCACTTGCGCTCGATTGTTCTTATCATGAAAGGTGGATTTGGTGTACTTCCCCAATGTACACCCTTTGCATGTATCATGTTGCTCTAGTGCACCCTTGGGAAGTCCTGTAGAAATCTACTGCATGATCTTCAAAGCTTCATGGTGCAAATGGCCAAGTTGTTTATGGCATAATTCACTGATGTCTCGGCTCTGTGCATTCTCTTCTTTCATGCTTAAAGAATCATAGTCTTCTACATCCAATTTGTAAAGGATTTTCACTCAAACCCTGATCCACTTCAATTGTCTCGTGACTATGTGACAAAGAAAAGCCTTGCCTTTGCTAAATATCACATCGTAGTCATGGTCTTCCAACATAGCAACTGAAACTAAACTCTTCTTCAGACTGAGAACATACATGACATATTTTAATGCGAGATGAGAATCAGAACATATTTTAATGCGAGATGAGAACATACATGACATATCAATGTGCATCTAGAGGTCCTTCTCCTCGAAGTCACTGAAAAATTATTTATTTCCCGGCATATGGAATGAGGGTCCAGTATCCAGATACCACACACTACCCATCACTGATGTCACCATGCATGCAATGAGGGTGAAATCCAACTCAAATTTTGAAGTTAGAGATTCATATGCCGCTCCTCCTGAGGGATTCTTTCCAGTATTCTTGTGTGGAAACTTCGTGGCATAGTGTCCCAACTGATGACAATGAAAAATTTTAATATTTAACAAGTCCTTATTCTTTCCTTCCTGGCCAGACAATCATTTGGATTGGGAGTTATTCCATTTATCTCTATTTTCCTTTCTGGAGAAGGAACAATTCTCCTCATCCTCAACATTGGATAAGGTCTCGTCTTTGGTGTTCCACCTGAACTCTTCCTGTACCAAATCTGACCATAATCTTTCCCATTTTGGTAGCTTCTCCCTCCCATTAACTGAATCCTGGTAGTTTTCCCAGCTCTTGGGAAGGCCTACAAGTGATAGGATTACCATATCATCTTCAACAACCGTAACACCAACACTCCCCAATTCATCACAGAACTGTGTGAACTTGTCGAGGTACTATGGTATTCTGTCACCCATCTGCATTATGATATTTTGAAGCTTATCTATTAGTGCCAACTTCCTGCGATCAATATTGTTATGGAAAAATTATGTCAATTCCTACCGCATTGCATATGGAGTTTCCTTCTCGTGTATATTAGAGACAATATGGTCTCGTACTCCCACCAATATGATCCTCCCCGCCTTGGCGACACTCTTCTTCCAATTTACTAGATCCTAGGCATCAAGTTGAGTTTTTTTAGGGACATCATCATCTATGAATTACTTCAATCCATTTTATTTCATGACTACTTCCATCCAGTCCTTCCAAGAAATGTAGTCTGAGCTACCCTCAAGGGCATACTCGAGCCTTAGACCATAAAACGCCATCTTGATCCTGCTGCTAGCTCTTACGGATATATATGAAAAACTCGTTCCTCTTGCAAATATAAATTCAAATTATCTTCGTTGTTGTGATTATAGATCTGATACCATGTAGAAATTTTTTGCAGATTCCAATTTCTAATTGTAATTTACTAAAACAATAGACTTTAATCTACTCTACCAATTGCAAAAACAATTAAACGGCCGCGAAATAATAAAGCACACAAGAGAAAGAATTAAATAAACACATTAAACAATGGTTTCTATCAGAAAGACAAAACTAAAACCCATCCCATATTTATATTGCATTAGTACTAAAAATAGAGAATATTACAATGTTTTTCTCAAGCTCGAGCAACCTCTGCACTATCACAATCTATCTCACTGCTCTACAAGCTAGTCCTGGTCAATACTTAACAAAATATAAGCCTGCCCAAGTCCCCATTTCCTTGCATTTTTTCCTTAGGAATTATCCCCTATTAATTAGGGAAATTCCTCATCCATAACTGCACAATCCATCATAGGCCTTCCTCTGAATGCATGCACCACCTGTACAATTTGGATGATTATACAATCGATAGTACACTGCCATTGAACTGCAATATCAACTGGGTAACTCATAGATCACACATGCATGAGTTATTTATGGATTATTTATTAGTTAAATGGTTTATCACGGAGTACACACCCCACTACTTGACCTCCCACTAGTTCCTCCAACAGTTGGAACTAGTTTAACTCATTTTAACTCAGTTTTACTGAATTAATTAATTACAACTCAAAATAAACTCAACCTGGGCTCCTATAAAGTAGGATACACTCTACGTGACTCAATTTAGGCCCTCAACTCGAATTAACTGGACCAAATAAGTCAAACTAACTTATTTAACTCATACAAGTTGTCTTGTGATGTGGAATTACAATTTTCTCCTAATTTAATTCAAGGGAAAATTAAATTAGGATCTTCTTGGTGCCATTTCAACAAGGAGGAACCAATAAAATTTGAAATAAGACAAGAGGTTACTTGGAGCCGAATACTTTCACACTGCCATCGAGAGACTAACCTTGTGCGTTAAATGAGACCTAGTCCATTTCCAAGTAAGTGATAAGTTAAACCTTACCGCAAATAACCGAACCATTGTTAACCTTTTTCAACAGTTGAACTTAGCACTAGTGACCTCAAACTTTCATCCATAGATAAATGGTCTACAAGTTGTGATCAAAGAATAGTTAAGTCCTAACTCGCAGGAATCATAGAGAACGTTTTTCTTTAAAAAAAATATAGACATGATTGAACAAGTAAACCTTACCTATGTCGGCAAGACTGGTAATGCAATTGATGAACCATAGAATCCAATGAAAAGGAAGGAGAAAATCATGAGTTGTAGAGTGACACTGTCAGGGTAGAATGAGGAAAGAATGAGGTCCGCCGACAATGGTTTGGGAGTGTTTTTAACCTAACTGCGATCCAATTAACCTGAGCCATTGAATTAAAACTGAAATTGACCGTGAGGACAAGACTAAGTGGCCAATGCGGCATGAGACATGTAGGCTTCGAGAAGCACCAAAGAGTTAAGTTTTTGTGGTGGTGAGAGGGCCTCAAGCCTTAAATATTACAAATTCCAAGGTTTAACAAAAAATATAGATAACGGTCTATGAGGGAAACCCTTTAAATAACATACAAAATATGTTATATGTTAATACAAGATTGCACAACATTTTAAATATATTGAAATAAGTATGGTACATATGTCCTACAATAGCATAATAATAATGAACTATGTTGGAATTTCAAGCTTGAGACCTTGAATAGTAATTTTTTTATGTGCTATTGTTTTTGGTAAATGGGAAATTACATTTACATGTTATAAGTGGTATCAGAGCCTCAAGGTTACAAAGATGAGGCCTGTTTGGGCAACTGTAGAATAACAAAAGTATTAATGATGCACAAATGAAGCATAATAATACGAGAGGATGATTTGGAGTCACCGCACCAGGGAGACCTTGATCCAGGTGGATATTGGTGGCCACCCACCTATTCCACCTAGACCTCCAGTTAGTTTCATCAGTTGTCTTTTTATAGCAGCATTTACTATTTTTAGTAGTTCTTCGGGTCCTGAACTTCTAGAGAAGTTTTGACCCCCTAAACGACAGTACTAGGAGATATATTTCCAATGATATATCATAAGCGCCAAAAAAGATAATATGACCAAGTTACAACCCCGAGAAGTTGGCTTCCCAACTAATCGTAACGAGGCCCACAAACTCTTGGCGTTTTATCTCATGGGGTTAGGGTTTTCCTATGTTGTTCAATAATAAAAATTCCCTTAAGCCTCATTGTAACACAGTTCAAAGGCCTTTAGCTACCAAATATCTTCTCATAGATAAGCTACTAGCGCCCTAGAAAGTTTATTTCCATTATGTCTGTAAGCATATTTTCAATTATTTGATATTAATGAAATGAAGTGTTATTTCTGCTGCATCTCTGCGTTTATGTGTATTTATTTATTTTAGTGTGTTCCTGCATAAGTTCAGATAAGTGGTATCATAACAGTCTGCTCTTTCTCTATCCTTCTTTGCATGTCCCCAACAAGGTTGGGGTATAAAGAGTTAGGGGATGATCTGGTTGAACATTTGCAGGATTGGCCTCTCAAATCTCGATGGCTGCCCATGGGGGAAGAAAATAAAGATGAGGGAGAAGGAGATCCTATCAAAATTGCTCGAGGAGGCCCTCGAGAAACAAAGGAACGTGATGATGGATAAATTTTCCCATATCCTTCAACAGCTTCCCACCAACGCCACATCTGCATCCAACAGTTACTCTGGAGGTGCCACTCCTTTTAAGGTACAAGTAAAATTTTACATTCCGATATTTGAGGGCCAAATAGATGCAGAAATCGTAGATAGATGGTTGAATCTATTAGAGGATATTTATCAATTCAAGACTTTTCCAACCGGGAAAAGATTACTTTTTCACTCCTCAAAGCCACCCCCCATGTTAAGGACTGGTGGGAAACCTACTATGAGAAAAAGGACAAGAGGAAACCCTCTTTGTTCTCGGTTACACCCACATGCGATTCGTTCTGAGACGCCATCAAGGAACAATATTATCCTGTGGGGATCCATGAGGACAAGTACATACAATGGACTATGCTACGACAACAAAGGTATCAAGATGTACATGAGCTGACGAATCTGTTCCATACCCTGTGCACAAAGCTGGGTATCAAAGACTCAAAGAAACATTTGCTACTGAAGTATCACAGTTTCCTGCACAGATACATTTAAGAGGAAATTTAGTTCCTCAACATCTCCTCGCTTGGTGCAGCATACCGATATGCTACCAAGATTAAGAAAAAAATTCAAACAGAAGAAGCGAGACTTTGGATATGCGAATAAGAAGTAAGGGAAAGGTGTCCCCAAAAGGAAAAACAAAGGAAAAATCCAAGGCAGGGTGGCCCAGGACAACCCGCCAAAGCCACAAGCAAAGAGCAATGCCTCGAAGCCAAAGAACGACACGGGAAAGTGGTGTGAGTTCCATAAGAGCTCCACTCACAGCACAAGTGAGTGTCAGACCAAGCAGTCACTGGGGGTTGAGTTGAAGGCTTCTAAATTGGATGCATGCTCTCTCTGAAGCATAACCCGAAAAGGGGAATTAAAAATGGAATCATATTATCGATGTAGAGCCTAATTCCACCGTTTTCACCATGAAGATACAGAGGAGGGGAAGCGCCTCTCCCATTCCCAGATGTGGGTAAAGGGTTCCCTTTTGTAGTTCATTGTCGACAATGAGAGACAAAAGAACCTCATTTTAGCAGAGGTTGTGAAGTGGTTTGGCTTGCCGAACATAGCACACCCACAACCATACACCATCGGGTGGCTTCACCAAGGACGAGATCTTCGCGTCAGCCAGTAGTGTCGCCTTCCCTACAGCATCAAGCCCTTCACGGATGAGATATTATGTGACATTGTTCCTCTTGATGTTTGTGATGTTTTATTAGGCGAACCATACTTCTGGAAGCTACATGCTATGTATCAGTCTAGGCTTTACAATGTTATTGTTACTTTGGGAAATACGTTGTACAGGATGTCGAAGGTAGAACCGCCTACCGCCATCTCTTTGGTTACTGCAAAAAAATGTAGTAAGATCATTTCCAAAATTGTGAAATTTTTTTTCCTGATGATCCACGCTCGGAGAAAGAAGAATATTGTGGCCACGACCTCGAGAGAGGGCTCCTCTGCACGAAAACAATAGATGGACAAAGTCGTGGAGGAGTACGAGGACATCTTCACCTCACACACAGGGGTGCCTGAACTGTGTCAGGTCAAGCACTCCATAAATCTAACCCTAGGTACGCCACTGCCCAATGGACCAATCTATCAACGCTCTTTTATAGAGAATGATGAAATCAAGAGGAAGATTCAGGAGTTTCTGCAGAAAGGTCACATCTAACCGAGTTCATCGCCCTGTGGGAGCTCAATCATGTTGGTGTAGAAGAAGGATGGAACTTGGAGACTCTGTATTGATTATCAGGCACAGAACAAGACCATTGTATGGAATAGGTACCTGATCCCACAGATTGATGGACTATTGGACCAACTCAAGGGGGGAAAATATTTCAGCAGGATCGACTTGAAGTTTGGGTATCACTCGGTACCAATCAAACCCTATGATGTGTGGAACACTACCTTCAAATCCAAGGAGGGCATTTTTGAATGGTTGTTCATACCTTTCGGGTTGACAAATGCTCCCACAACCTTTATAAGGCTGATGGATGACATCTTGCAGCCATTCACCAACTCATTTATGGTGTTTTACTTGGATGACATCCTGATCTTCAGCAATACTTGGGAAGAGCACCGCCACCACATTCGATAGGTCCTCCAAACACTGCGGCAACACAAGTTGTGTGCCAATTTGGAGAAGTGCACTTTTGGCATGACCCAGGTTCAGTATCTGGGATACATTATTGATGAGTGGGGGGTGCATGTGGATCCAACCAAGGTCCAAGTAATTCGGTATTGGACAGCCCCAACCACTCTACAAAGCTCCACAACTTTTTGGGTCTTTCAATTTTCTACTTCAGGTTAATTTTGGGATTCTCTCATATCACTTGGCCCTTGAGTCAAGTAACCAAGGGAGGAGCGAAAGAAAAATTCTTTTGGTCTGAATCTCAACAGAAGGTGTTCGTAGAGTTGAAACATCGCCTCTAATTTGCACCAATGTTCACATTACCAGACTTGCAACAACCATTTGAGATCAAGATAGGTGCCTCTTATTAGGGTCCTATAATTTGTAGGATCACAAGGGGATTGAATATTTTCTCTTAGTTATATGAAAATGAAAATAATATTACATGTTTCAAATGGTTTCCAAAAAAAATATAAATGAAAAGAAAGAAAGAAAATGAAAGAGGGTATTTGAAAAGAAAAAATAGAATAAAGAAAAATAAAAAACGGAGAAAGAATAAAAATAAAAATGAAAGAACCCCATGAAAAAAATAAAAAAATAGAACTGAAAGTGTTGCAAGTCTAAATGCCACTACTTGATAGATAGTATTATTTTTTAAAATAAATTGAATGTTGTGTGCAGCTTGTTCAAAATGCCACAACCCTGAGTCATTGTTTAGATCATACAATTTAATCATGATGAATTAAGTTTCAATTTTTGGCAATTAGATTAGAGAATAAATTTAGCCAAACTGTCTAATTTTGGTTGATATCAGTTACGTAGATGAATAAGTTGATTCAATTGTGTAATATGGATCAATAAAAAAAGTGTTAGATAGGATTAGAGTAGGTGTTTTTCCCTTCAAAGGAAAGAAAATAAGGGCTCGCAAGTTCAAATGCACCCTTTTACTAATCAAAAAATATTCTTAGGTTAGAAGAAAATTGAGTTCAAAAAAGTAAAAGGGTAAAAATGTGGTTAATTTTACATGAAAGACTCATTAGTGCACTTTATCCTAAGTTTGAAAAACATTATTACAAATGCGCTATTAGCCTAATGTTTGAGTTCATTATGCTTTTATCCTAAGTCAGAAAGCATTTTGTATTTTAACCAAATTTTTCTTCTCTGAAAATAAAAGTTTAAAAAATGACAAAAGGTGTTTGTCGTATTCAATTAACTGGTGTGCTCCAATCTACCGCCAGATCACTTCTCCGCCATATCAACAATCGAAAACCCTTTTCGGCCCCCCCTTTCCATCCTACCTTTACCGGGGGGTCTGAAAAGTTGTATTCCTCTCCCCTACGTGTCATCACCACAACACTTCGCACCACCCCCCCCCCCGCCCCCCCACAAACCACTTACCCCCTCAACCCCCCTCCGAAATCTGCCAACCCGCCATCCTTTCCCACCAACTTTCCCGCGTCTCCACTCCACTCACATCTCGATACCTGGCCCAGACCGATACACCATTAAATACTTTCCCAGGATAACCGTTTGAATTTTACAACGGCCTCGCGCCTCTAACGGAATTGCGCCATTACCATATTAAAAAAAAACCCCTCTGCGCACCATTTTCAATAATTTTTCCTGTAGATTGCTCACTCCGCCATCCTTTTCGAAATAGTAACTATACAATAAACCTTCATAGCTAACCAAGGAATTTATCAAGCACAGGGAAATCCAGTTTTTTCCACCAAAACTATACTGAAAGACACAATTCCTGGTATTTCTTCACCATTGCCTTCCTTTTCCAGGATTTTGATTAGAAAAATGCCTCCCAAAAAGAAAAATAATTATGAGATCAATCCGATGCTTCCTCCCCCTATCGATCTTCATCACATCCCACTTGCAGAAATGGATTACAAAATTCTTGAGACAAAGTGCGAGTTCAATCTTTTCGAACTGTATCGTTGGCTCATGGAAAAATACATTGATCAAATAGATGAAATTAGACTCTGGGAGTCCAATTTTCCCCTCTACATCTTCCCTCAGACCCATCATTTCCCTGAATTCATTAGGAAATGTCAAACTTGTTATCTACCCAACCAGAGATCCATTGTAGCCCCAAGTGGGGAAGTTTTATTCACCATCACTTTCAAAATAATTGATCAGATGATGCATGTCCTCCTATTGAAGCCAATACACATTTTTCTATATAAGCCTTAAAATAATTGTATCAGAAGTTAGATTTCTCCAAAAGAACACATATTTATGATATTTTTCTTCTTGAGAATTCCCAATTGCCCAAGAAGAATCCACCTTATGCTTCTTCCATGTTCCCTGATCAAGACAAACAAATCATTTATGTGCTTTCATGTCTTTTAGGTTATTATTCTGATGAGTGGAAATATGAATCCCTCCTTGGTTTTTTGTCAATTTTCTGTACAGCTCAAAAGCACTCAGTTGTTTTTGATATTAGTTATTTTTTGGCTGACAGCATACATGAACAACTCCTAAAGTTACCAATTGAAGGAGTATTCAAGTATGCTTCCATTCTTGCATATATGTTCACTTACTACCGAGCATACAGGTTCCCATGTTCACTAAAGAAATTAGATGAAGAAGGGAACCCACAGTCAGTGATTTTCTGGACCTCATTGGTGAGAAAATATTTGGATGAGTACACCTTAAAGTATTACATAGAACAATTCATTCATCTAGTCATGAACCTGCTAACCAGCAATGCAGAGCCAAGAATCAGTGAAGAAATTAAGAAGATCTTGCACCTGACAGAGTGGGCCAAAAAAGGATATTGGTACCTCTACCAAAGTTACACAGAGATCAGGGTGTATGGGTGTGATCTACCACCATACAAGCTGCCCAAATACCTCCCAGTGAGAGTATTTCCCATGGAATATATAAGACAAATGATAAATTTGGATGAAACTCATTTTATCTCAACAAAGAAGAAGTCTTAATTTAGAATAAAAACATTGGTTGGTCACTTTATTTGTAACAGTAGGGTATCTGGTGAAGAACCATATAAGCTCCTGAAACAAATTAATCTCACTTTGAGCTTCACGTGGTCTAATGACCCATTTGGCATAGTCTCCAAGCTAAGGGTGGAACAGAAAACCACTCCTTATGTGCACACACAGAAACCAGAGATTGAAAGGTATATGAATCAATTAAAATGGACAGAGAACACCTTACAGGAAGCAGAAGAGCAGCTCATGTCCACATCTACTCTACAGAATCCTACTCCTCAAGAGAAGACAAAGAAGAGACAAAGAGAGAAAGGATCCCCTTCAGTTGCAGGGAGCTCACCAAAGGATTTCAAAATCATCTACAGGAAGAAGGCTAAGAGAAGTCCTAAAATAGATTCAGAAAAAGAAACAAGAGTATAGGGAGCTACCATAGTCATCAAGGATCCATTATCTTCTTCACAAGCAGGTAGAAAATTCAAAGGGTCCCAAACATCATCAACAGTGTCATAAGATCATAAGGAACTGGCCCAAAAATTTGGGCTAATTCATGGAGATAAAGAGAAGATAATTTTTGACAAATACAAACAGATAAATCTCAAGAATGAGATCCTTAAAGACAACACCTACACTCAATTCTGAAAAGAAACTGCTAGTGCTGAAAGCAGGCTTCTATTAGCCTTTGATACAGATAAGGGAAGAATACAAATGGCATTCTTACAAGCTCATATTCCACATACATAGACAATTGTTGACTATAAGAAGACCTCCTTTGAATTTGAAACAAAGGACATTCATCCCATCGATCAGATGGAGATGCATAAGCAAATAGGAGAGATCATTTTTTCTACTTTGACTAACACTTCTATGAGTGCTTCAAAGTTGCAGATGTCTCTTACAAATTTTCATCTCAACTAAAGTTTTAAAGGATTTAATATCTCGCAAAGGAAACCAAAATTAAGTCATTAGAAGATCCGGTCATAAAGATGGGGTATAATCCAGAGAATGTCAAAGAAACTGAAGATTTAATCAAAAAGAAAAATGTTAATATTGTATCACTTAAAAAGAAACTAAAGATGCTAGCAACCGAAGACCCACAAACAAAAGAAATAGGAGAATCAGATAGCCATAAGGAATAAATGCTCAAGTTGATCATGGAGAAGAACGCACAAATCATAAATATGGAGACAAAGATGGATAAATTAATCAAAGAAAAGGAAAAAAATGCACAATTGGCCATGGTTCCTTTAGATGTAGTTCCCCTTACAGCAATACCAACTACATGTACTTCTACATCAACAACACCTCCAACCCAGCCCACAATGCTGCAAGCAAACTCACCAAAGCAATGGAAGATATGTCAATAAAAAATAAGTAAATTAAGAAGTTGCGGGGGCAAATAAAGGCCTTACAGTAGAAAAAGAACAAAAGTGAGGCCTCATAGATGGTTGAGGCACAAAGGTATCAAATATTTATGGAAAGGATACAACAACTAGGAAAATAGATGGGCATGGGCCAGACCTTGGCCCAAGAAAAAGAGAACAAATGGTCAAACATACTTAAGTCAATGAATGAAATCTGGCCTTCTATGCAAATCATTTTTGAAAAGAAAGAGTTGATACAGAAAGCTACAACATCCATTGAATATATCCAAGAAAATTTGACTGATAAGCCCACTGAAGCCACTAATATCATCAAATTCCTTAATTCTAAGAATAAATATGAAGTTGAGGAAATAAGAATTGAGGATAAGGTTGAAACTATACTTGTATTTAAGAATTTTTTTACCAAAAATAACCTCGTCCTTCAACTGGAAGAAAAATGTCAGGGGCTAGAAATTGGTGTTAACAGGTTTTTCAACATGTTTGAAGTGTTGAAAAACAAGGGCTTGCCAAGTTTATTTGTGATAAATGACAAGTTGATCACCCTAGAGAATTACAACAAGAAATTGAGAGATGTGGCTAAGGACATCTCCAAGTTTGCTGGAATAAAAGGCATCATAACATGAAAATCCTTTCTTGAGGAACTGGAGAATGATTTAACCATACAGCATGAGGAAAATCACATATTTTTCATCAAGCCTATTTTTTCCAAGTACAATGAAGTATATGACATCTACAACAATGTAATATCCCTATTTTTACTACTTTTATTAGATAGTGAAACAGTCCTAAAGGTCAAGTGGACCCAAAGGAAAACAATTATTGTGGACATATTTTATTATTTTAAATTGAATAAAAATGGAAATTGAATTATTGTGCAAAGACTATAGTATAATTATAGATAAGGAATTCAAGTCCATGATGATGGATAAGATTCCAAAGGCTCTCCCAGATTCTCCAAAAATCCTTGGAGAAAATAAAATAAATTTAAATATTAGATTGGAGATAAAAATCTAAAAATATACCTCTGTAAAGTGGAAAGTTATTGGGAAGAGGTGGAATAAAACTAGAAAGAGGAAAAAGCTAGTTTTAAAGTACTTTTGTGGAAAAAACAAAAGGAAAGCCTAGGCAAAAAGGAAAACAACATCCTGATTAGCTAGACACGGTTATGGAAACAAGTTGATGGAAAAATAGGCTTAAATAAGCCATTCCTGGGTAGACAAGAGGTTGTCTACACCTTGGAGGAATTGATCTCTGCTCAGGGGGAGTTGTGGAGATAAAGCTCAAGGTTTGGTGGAAAATAGTCTTACCTGAAGGGGTATGCACGGTTAATTTAATTATATATTATGATTAGAATGATAATTTAGAGAAATGATGTTTATGCAGAAAGATAAATGGAAAGTTATATTTCTGAGTTAATTATTATAATGTAATTATGTTAGTTTTACAGTTTATAGTATGATGTATTTAACATAACATAACTATAGTGAATACAGTTTAGTTCTGTATAGTTACATAAACAAAATAAGATAGTAAACCAACAGACAAAATTTCTAAACCCAATTATGAGGGTTTAAATCTGTTGTTAGGTTGTGAGAAATTATATGTTCAAGTCAGAAAATACATCATGTGAATTAGAATAGATGTTAACATAATTATTTAACATAATTATTCTGCAAATCAAAAGGAAATAGAAACCTAGATTCAAAAAGATACAATGGACAATCTAGAAAGAAACATGATAGTACTTTCATTTCGCACATAACTTATATCTATTCATTTTTATGGACAAACAAGAAATTAAATATCAGATATATATTTTAGCACCATAAGACTTTACAAAACATGTATACACAATTCATGTAAAGAGAAATCCTCATTATCCAAAAATAGGAACTGAATTTTGTAGAAAGTACTGATAAAATGTATTATGATATACTGTCCATAGTACATTAACTCAAGAAAAATATCCCGAACATTAAATACAAATTTTACACATGAATAATTATCTTGGCATTCAGTGGATTGAATTCTAGCAGGTTATCGACCAACCTATACATAGAAGGAATAAAATCAATTGCCAATTCTTGTGGGAGGAATGCACAGATTGACAAGAAACAAATTGTGCAAGGTACAATACGTGTACAATAAACCAGAATACAAAGGGTTAAAATTTAATTATGAATATAATTAAATTAATTATATTAAATATGAGGAAAGAATCTTAGAAAAATTAATATTAAATTACCTTATTAATCAAGGAGAAATTCTATGATAATTTATGTGGTCAAATGAGAAATAAATCAAATTTCAAAGACAGAAATATGCCAGTAGATATACTGTAAATAAATAACTATATAGAAAGCATGAAAGTGAAATTACAAGTATTAGGACAAAGTAAAAACATGAACATCCATGACTGGTTTCAGAAGATTAAAAGGAGAGCCTGCAAAATAAGCCATTCTATTAGTTGAGGGAACTAATTAAAATGTTCAGTACTTCCTGAAGGAAGAACTATAATATATTCTATAAATCTATTTCCATGAATCTCAATAATGATAAAGGAATATTATAGAGATGGAAAATAACAAAATAGGTGTGAAGTATACCTACTATTAAACACAGAATATTCAAACGTTACCTCTCTTTATTAGATTTTGTAATTTAATCTTCAGACCATTAAGTTAGAGTCATATGGGAAACCGAAGAATTCCAATTTTGCATACTTGCGAATAAACTCTTAAACCTTTAAAAAAAGATATTTTACAAATTAAATGAGAAAAACGAAATCAGGAAAACGATACATCTCTGAGTAAATTTCAAAATTTACATAGAATATTATAATATTTCATAGTGAGAATAAAATATAGTGGTGTATGATGAGTATTCATTGACCTAAGGTCGAATACATGGAAACCGAGATAAAATATTATCTGGGTAGCTATAGTTGGGTTACAAGGTAAACCTAATAAGCGTACTAAGAATTTCAAGAGGAATTTATGGAGAAAAACAAAATTATACAATCAGTGAAGAAATAGACTGAGAATTAAAATATTGTAAGTTACATACTCTGCCACATAAATTCCTTACCAGTATGAAAACGAATAACAGGGAGTATTAATCGAACCCTTAACCGAGTATGGTATATCAACAAAGGCGACAATGAACACAAAACGAAAAGAGGAATAAGCCCCCAAATTTCTGATATGGCTCATGTACAATGAATAATAAAAATTCGTTTGCACCGAACACTATACTACAGAAATCTGGGACGGGAAAATTCTAGAACGAGGGAATAGGAGGCATACGTAAAAGCCCAATCATGGATTTAGAAACCTTAGTCTTCTTACCTGGGGAGCGTTGTTAGTCAATGGCGGAAAAGCCCACTTCAACTTTCATTATCCTGTAACGAAGCCTCAAATTCGTTAACGTCATAAGAGTGGAAATACGAAAACCAAACTAGCAAATGAAATTGGGTTTGTAGTGGTGTAATACACAAAATTTGTTACTATAGAATGTGGGAAACAAATGGAAAGAGATCCATGTCGAATCCCATCAAATCTGCAAGAAATATCAACAATAACCATGCTAATATCATAGCAAGGTTAAATAAAAGGAGAATAAAAAAACGTAAAAGTTAAAGCAGTTACAGTCAAACCCATCAACGAAAGGTTGATGGCTAACGTAAATATAGAAGAAGATTTTACCTTACTTGAGATAGAACCTCATGGAAAAAATGATAATAACTCTGGAAGAGTGATTATCGTATATCCATCTCCTTTGCGTAAACCTATGAAAACGAAATTTTCAAATAAGGTTGTGTGGTGCAAGCTAAGTAGCAGAGCCGAACCAAAAATTGCACAAATGAAAACTGACAGAGCCAAGTTAGGGTTGCATCGTCGTAAATCTCTCTAGAACATACGAAGAGATCCACATCGTCCACGTGGAGGGAATTGGAATTGAGAAGGCCGAGAATCCATGTGAACGCATTAACATAAACATACAGGAAATTTGGTGAAATCTCGAGGCTTTGATTATGAGTGCCATTACAGATAAGAAAATTAAATGTCAAACCCAAATCATGTATACGATCCCTCTCTCATTAACGAATGACTGAGATATCATTTAATTGTGAAATGATATGTGATAAGTCCCCAAATCCCAACGTGATGCTAAAATAAAAAGTGAATATCAAACTCTTTAGCATAGGGTTAATAACACTACTGTGGTACTATGTAATCCAAAATGGAATACATAACATTGATATATTGTGCGTACCTAAGGAATTTAACATTCGAATTATTGCATATGGAATACAAAGCATGTACATTCTCAAATTAAATCTAGTAATGGTTGACTATAATAAGGTTGTATTGTAATTGTAGCATTTTAACATTTGATTGTAAGTTCAAACTATAGTAATAGGAATTTGAATGAATTCCTATCAAATATTATATTGTTTTACAATTCATACATTTCATAAATGTCTAAGGGTATAGTCTATTACAATAAGGAAAATAATTCCTTTGGATAGATTAATAATAACTCTAGAATTATGAAACAAATAGTATTAATAAATAAATACATGTGGGTAAAATAATAGAATATGTGAGATAGATAGATTAAAGGTAATAGGGAGGAAATTCTATTACAACATTTATTCACAATTAAGGTTATAAATAGGATAAGTTGAACCCAAATTATATGAGGAGAAAGATGATAGAATGAAATCAAGAAGAAGTGGTTCCACAATTTCATGACTTGGTAATTATAAAGTACAAAACATATAACCATAGAATTAGTCTAAGCATGATGATAGTATAAAAGGAAGTTCGTAGAAAAGTGACGAAATATTGACGAAGGAACAAGAACAGAATTCGTCAACTAGTGACGAAGATAGAAACTAGTGCATCTAAAGTATGTAGTCATATTATAATTAGGAAAAAAAAAATTGGTGGTAAGTGGAGTTGTTACATATGGTATCAGAGCCCATGTTGAAACACTGGGCCTATATGTGTCCTCACACCAGAAAAAACTATCAAAGATTTATGCTACTGTAAATATATATATATATATATATATATATATATATATATATAAAATTAAAAATTAAAAATAAATAAATAAAAATAAAAAATAAAAAATTAATTTACACTAATTTCATTTTATGTGTACAATGAATTAGTGCATAAAAGTACAGCTGAAACCATGAACGAAGGGGATGAGATGTATGTAGATCTTGGTGGTGTAGAAAATCCACCAGATCCAAATGTTCCATTGTTGGCTATGATGCGGGAAATGCAACGAGAAATTATTCAGCTGAGAACTAGATCCAAATGGGTGGTGCAGAAAATCCACCAGATCCAAATGCTCCATTGTTGGCTATGATGCGAGAATGCAACGAGAAATTATTCAGCTAAGAAACAGTAATGACAGATTGTTGCAAGCTATCGAAAATCAAGAAAGGTTGATCAAATAATTAACCTCCAAGTCTAGTCACGAAGGTGAAGGCTCTGGAAAAAATAATAAAAATAAAAATAAAAATAAAAAAATAAAAAATAAAAAAGAGAGAAAAAATTGAGACCAACTCAGAAGGATCTGAGGAAGGTGAAGCCTCTGGACACCAATCCATAAAGAAAAAGGAATTGCAAGGAGAATTCCAAAAAATTAAACCTCCCACTTATGATGGTGAAAAGGAGGAAGATGCAGAAGCTTGACTTCTAAACATGGTGAAAAAATTTCATGTTTATGAATATGGAAGTAACCTGAAAGCCAGATTGGTTATTTACCAACTACAAGGTAAGGCTACCTTGTGGTGGGAAGAAATCAAAATGGTACATGTACTAGATGAGAAAACTATCACTTGGGAAGATTTCCAAAAAAAATTTAAATCGAGATATATGAATAAAAGATACTATGATGACAAGGCCAAAGAGTTTCATGAACTAAGGTTGGGACAACTCACAGTAGATGAGTTTGTTACCAAATTCACCAACCTGCTTCGTTATGTACCTTATATTAGAGAAGAGAAGGCTAAGGTATATCGATTTTTAAACTACCTACCTACTATCTACAAGGAGAAAATAGAATTTGATAATCCCAAGACAATGGATGAATTTGTACGCAAAGAAAGACTATGTTATCAGCAATTCAAAGGCAGAAACAATCAGCTGAAAAATTTGCAGAACAAAGAAAAATTAAAAGGTGACTCTAGTGGGAAAAGAGTAAATCCATCTTACTTGAAAAACTTTGGGAAAAATCATCAAAGGAATAAATTTACCAAAACTGGAGAAAATCAACCAGCCCAATCAAAAACTGGATCTAAACAGATGGATGAAAACAACAAGAAAGACGGAACTGTAAAAATGAAGGAACCATTAAAGTGTCGGTGTTGCAGATAACCTCATCTTTTACGAGACTGTCATCGTCAAACAGTTCAAAATATTCAAGTGTTGAGAGAGGCAACTACTGTAACTTCCAAGAATCAATGTTGCCTTAGAATATCGTCAAACTGAACATCAATCAACAATGGTAGAAATCGAAGGTATGATTGTTGCACAACCTGTTTCTGTTTTGATATATCCAGGAGCAAATTTAAGTTATATAAGTCCAAAAATGGTGGAAAAGTGAAAATTAAGACCAGAAAAAATTCTGCAAGCATGGTTAGTTCAGTTAGCTATTGGAACAAAAAGAAAAGTGACCCATAAATTACCAAAGATTGCTGTAAATTTAAATGGGTACGAAACTGAACTGAATTTTGGTTAGAAAAACATAAAGCAATAGTCGATTGCTTAGATAAAACATATCATTGTATAGATGGTGAAGGAAACAAGTAGTAGTGAAAGGAAAACTCAGACCAATATCAATCAGACAAATTTCAGCACTACAATTAAAAATGACAGCAAGGAAAGGTTGTCAAGTATATGTTGTACAAGTGGAGGAATTAGGACAGCAAACTAAAAAAGAAGTTGTAGAAAATTTACCAGTAATCAGAGAATTTAAAGATGTAATTTCAGAAAAAGGATTGGCAGTGGACCCATAAAATATACAAGCTATCATGGATTGGCCTGTTCCTACTGATGTTCCAGCCATAAGATCATTCATGGGAATTGCGGGATACTACAGAAGATTTGTAGAAGGATTTTTAGCCTTAGCATATCCTATTACCTCTTTTCAGAAGAAATGAGTGAAGTTTGATTGGATAGCAAAATGTCAACATAGTTTTGAACAGTTAAAACTTAAACTATCAACTGCTCCTATTTTGAAGATTGTTGATCCAAACAAAGAATTTGTAGTATGTACCGATGCTTGTGCAGAAGGATTAGGAGGATTATTATTACAAGAAAACTCATTCATAGCATATGAGTCAATAAAATTAAAGAAACATGAATAGAATTACACTATGTATGAATTAGAGTTAGTTGTTGTAATACATGCTTTGAAGATGTGGAGACATCATCTGTTAGGAAAGAAGTTTGTGTTGATGACAGATCACATAAGTTTGAAATATTTTTTCACACAACCTAATTTAAATGCTAGACAAGCCAGGTGGTTGTCTTTCCTTAGTGAGTTTGACATAGAAATCAAACATATTAAAGGAAAAGAAAATAAGATTGTAGATGCTTTAAGTAAGAATGTTCATAAAAAATTGAATAGTGTTGGGAGTAGTGCAAGTTTTGACATTGAAGGATTGATCCAAGAAGTAATGAGCCAAGATTCAAACTATGAAAAACTCCAAGAAAAATTTGTTGAAATTTGGTTACCGGAGGACAGGTGGTTCCCCAAGGCTTTGATCTTTGGCCTAGGTAAAAGTGTCCAAAAGAATTTAATTTTTCTCCTAAAGTGACTTTATAATTTTTATAAAGTCAAATCTAATTTAAAAGTGACTTTAAGTGATAAAGTTACTAAAGTCTAATTTAAAAGTGACTTTTAGTGATAAAGTTACTAAAGTCTAATTTTAAAGTGACTTTAATAAAGTCAATGTAAAATTAGAAATGAAAAGTGACTTCAGAAATAAATGACTAAGTGGGTCTTTATTAAAGTGGGGTGAATTAAAAAATAGAAAGTGAGATTTAAATGAGCATTTAATCTCAGCCCTAGATCTCAATCTATTTCAGCCATTGGATTTAGGGATTCCCCAAAAGTCATTTAGGGTTAGGTTAAAGGAGGAAAATGAGGAAAAAGTCATTCATTCTTTCATGAGCAGATTGGGAGAAGGAGAGAAGGAGAGCTGGAGATTTTTCTGAGCAGTGAGAAGAAGGAGGGCAGCAGTGAAGAGATTTCAGCAAAGGTACAACAACATTTACTGGCACACATACCGAGGCAGAAAATTCGTACAGCAAAGGAGAGGCAGTGTTTCCAAGCAAGGAGGGCACGACTTTCGAGGTAATAAGAGATTGCAGGGATACCGAGGCAGCTTGGTTGTACAGCAGCACAAAAATCTGTACAGTAGTCCATATAGCGGCATTGAGGCACGGTTTTCAAGGGGAAAGGCAACACATTTTTCGAGGAATAGTACAGTAGCAAGGGGGCTCGATTTTCTAGGTGGCTGGGCACGTTTATCGAGGCAGCCAGCATTGTTTTCGAGAAAGACAGCTTGCTGGAAAATTCCTTACAGTCTGTACAGTCCGTATGGCTATTCAACTAAGTTCTGGGCACGAATTTCTGAACTGTCATTTGTTGTAATAAATTTCTGTTTTGAGTATTTTGCTGTTCTGGCACGTTTTCCAAGGCAGAGGCAAGCACGGAAAACCAGATAAGTCTGTAATTAATTTGCTGGAATTTTTTCTGTATATTTCACCTCTCTGTAAAAGCATTTTCCAGAAATAAGAAGGAGCTCTCAAACTAGTTTTCCCCAAGAGTTGTAGGGGGTTTTTCTAGGGTCATGTTGACCAAAAATATCTGTGTTAAAATGTGTGAATGACTGTTTTGAGCTTGCTGATTTTTATTTCTGCATTTTCCAGCATTCTGTAAATTTTCCAGAATTTGTGTTTTCAGCAAAAAATTATTTTCCAGTTTTTTGAATGTAAGGATATGGGAAAGGGCATTTAACTATTTGGAGAAATAAGGTGAAACTGAAAACCGGGGTGGGAAACAAGAAATTTCTACATTGTATCAGAGCTTGAGTGCTGAAAGTGCAATTTGGGACATCAAGGAGAAAAATACAGCCTGCTGATTTTTCACTCAGAAAATTCCAGCAAGCTGATTTTTCATACACAAATTTTTTTTTATCTTTACTACAGCAGTGCTATTTTTCAGTTTTAGGACAGCAGGATGTCATTGGGACTGAGGGTGGAGGATAGGTTGGATGGGCATACCAATTACAGCGTTTGGAAGGAGAGAATGCAGAGTATCTTTGAGGAGGCAGAAGTCTGGGATATCATGGTGCATACCCCACAAAACCCTGTTAATGTGCCTGCTGACCCTGATGAGTTGGCAACATTTAATAATAAGAATAACAAGGGTAAGACACTGATTTTGGATGGAATCAAAGACCATTTCATTCCTCATGTGAGAGGAAAGAGATATGCTCATGAGATATGGATGGCATTGTCCAATCCTTCTTACCAAAGTACCAATGAGAACCTAAAATGGTCCTAAAGGAGTAGTTTGGAACCATTAAGATGGGTAAGACTGATAGTGCAGCTGGATATCTCACAAAGCTTACTAATGTGAGAGATGAGTTGGCAGCGATTGGAGAGGCCATTCCACCCACTGAGTTGGTGCGGATTGCAGTGAATGGCCTCCCCAGTTCATGGATGAACTTTGCTGATGGGGTTTGTGCACGTGAGACCCTTCCCACACGGGAGAGGTTTTGGGATGATTGCATTCAGACAGAGATCAGGAAAGGTCAGCTTGGGGCAGCCAAGCCAGTTGAGCAGGATGAGGATGTAGCACTGTTGGCAGGAGGCAAGAAAGGCAAAGGCAAGAAGCAGGCTTCCACAAGCAATGGTGGGGGCAAAGGTAAAGGTAAAGGTAAACAGGGTAACACACAAAAGGACTATTCCAAGGTGAAGTGTTGGAATTGTCAGAAGATGGGACACTATGCAGTTGTGTGTCCGGAGAAGAAGAAGAAGAAGGGGAAGAACTAGAGCATGGCAGCATCAGCAGAGGTTGAGGACTTTGCAGATCGCTTTGACCGGGAGTTTGGGTTCATTGCGTGTGAGTCCTCTAGTGCAGGATTACCTGCCACAGAGGTTCAGAGGGAGCATGCATTTCCCTCGACTAGCGGAGCATCTTCGAGTATCTGGTATGTGGACAGTGGGGCTTCACGTCATATGACAAGAGTCCGTGAGTACTTCTCAGAGCTTTCAGAGAGTGGCACTGATATAGAGGTAGTACTCGGTGATGACAGAGTTGTTAGAGCAGTCGGTGTGGGAACACTGACATTTCAGAGGGAGTCTAAACCTCCCTTGAAGGTGTGAGATGTTCTTTATGTGCGGGATGAAGAAGAACCTCATATCCGTCTCAGCTTTGGAGGATAGAGGATATGAGATACTATTCAGGGGAGGACAGGTGCTGATGTATCCCAGGGGCGCTCCAGCTGATTCAGCTAAAGTGATAGGTGTACGCCATGCAAAGGTGTACAAGTTTACATTTCAGCCCCTTTTGGCATTGAGCAGTAGCATTGACAGCAGAGCTAGAAGTTCTGAGCTGTGTGAGATTTGGCACCGCAGGATGGGGCATATGTATCATGGAGCCTTGAGGACTTTGCGGGAGATCACTACAGGTGTGCCAGATTTCAGTACTGATCACTTTGATACTTGCAGAGGATGTGCGATGGGCAAGTTTGCCAAATCCCCTTTTCCCAGCAGTGATAGCAGAGCGACTGGGATACTTGATTTGATTTATTCCGATGTGAGCGGTCGGATGTCTCATATGTCCTTGAGTGGATATGAGTACTATGTTTTATTCATTGATGATCACTCCAGGAGGACCTGGATTTATTTCTTGAAGACCAAGAGTGAGGTCTTCAAGCGGTTTCAGGAGTTCAGAGCTCTTGTGGAGACACAGACAGGTCGGAAGATCAAGTCCCCGAGGTCGGACAATGGGGGAGAGTACACCCTTGGAGAGTTTGTTGACTATTGTGCGGAGGCAGGCATTAGGAGGGAGTTCACTGTTCCTTACAACCCCCAGCAGAACGGGGTTGCGGAGAGGAAGAACAGATCCATCGGAGAGGCTGCCAAAGCCATGTTACATGATCAGGGGTTGCCATTGTTTTTGTGGGCAGAGGCCTGCAACACAGTTGTTTATTTGCAGAATAGGAGTCCGCATCGTGCCTTGGGGCACATGACTCCGGAGGAGGCTTTTTCTGGGAAGAAGCCTGATATGGGTCATCTTCGTATCTTTGGGTGCATGACATACTCCTACATACCCAAGGAGAAGAGGACCAAACTAGAGCCCACCGTAGAGAAGGGTATCTTTGTGGGCTACAGTGAGACCTCCAAGGCCTTTCGGATTTACATTCCTGCGCAGAGGAAAGTTGTTGTCAGGCGGGATGTGAAGTTCGAGGAGGACAGGGCCTTTAGGAGGTCACGGGAGTTAGAGTATCTGGATCAGCCAGACCCTCAGCAGCAGTTGAGTCAGTCGCAGGGATCTAGTGGGCAGGGATCAGGAGGATCTGGAGGTACATCTATGACGATGTCAGGTCCATCAGTGGGGAGTGGCTCGCAGAGTCAGAGGGGTGGAGCTATGGGCAGCACGCAGAGCAGTCCACAGAGCAGTTCACTGGGGAGTCCACTAATGGACAGTTCACACGGTACCTCAGCATCTACAGGTTCAGGTGCAGGCAGGAGGACAGCAGACAGACAGTCAGGAGTTCAGGCTCCTGATGTTGAGGAGGAGGAGTTTTATTCTCCGGCGGGAGAAGTGCACTCAGGGAAGAGGAAGCCCAAGTGGCTTTAGGACACCTTGAGAGATGCCACATCTGTTGCTGAGCCTAAGAGGCCGGTCAGAGAGAGCAGACCACCTGAGAGGTTTTGTAGCTATATGGCAATGGCTACCAGCATCCTTGACTCTGAGCCTTCTAGCTATGAGGAGGCAGCTAGCCAGTAGGTCTGGAGAGAGGCCATGCAAGAGGAGTATTCTTCTATCATGAAGAATGATGTTTGGGAGGTGGTGCCGAGGCCTGAGGGAAAATCCATGGTTACTTCCAGATGGCTTTACAAGGTAAAGCATGTTGCAGATGGCAGCATTGAGAAATTCAAAGCGAGGTTTGTGGCTAGAGGGTTCTCCCAGGTAGAGGGAGTTGATTATGAGGAGACCTTCGCTCCCGTGGCTCGATATACTTCAATCCGCTCCATTATATCGATAGCAGCAGAGATGGGTTGGAAGATCCACCAGATGGATGTGAAGACCGCATTTCTCAATGGCTTCATACAGGAGGAGGTGTACATTGAGTAGCCACAGGGCTTTGAGGTGCATGGGAAGGAGTCCCATGTGTGCAAACTGAAGAAGGCCCTTTATGGCCTGAAGCAAGCTCCTAGAGCTTGGTACTCCAGGATAGATACATACTTGCAGGGGATGGGTTTCACAAAGAGTGAGGCAGATCCGAACCTTACTATATTGTGATAGGTGAGGAGCCTCTCATTCTGGTGCTGTATGTGGATGACTTAGTCATTACAGGTGCAGAGAGACTCATAGAGCACTGCAAGAGAGATCTTGCGGCGGAGTTTGAGATGAAGGACATCGGCTTGATGCATTACTTTTGGGTTTGGAGGTGTGGCAGGAGGAGGGGCATTTCTTCCTGGGACAGGGGAAGTATATTGTGGACATCCTTGGCAGATTCCACATGGAGGATTGTAGACCCATGTCGACACCGATGATCACCAACTAGAAGAAGCTTCATGCTTCGGATTCCAAGTTGGTGGATCCCACATTGTACAGACAGATGATTGGTTCCTTGATGTATTTGGTCAACACTAGACCAGATATTTGTTTTGCAGTCAACACGATGAGTCAGTTTATGTGTGAGCCTAGGAAGGTTCACTGGGTGGCTGCAAAACACACATTTCTTGTTATACGAGGACAATGGTTATGGTACGGACTACGGCAGGGGGATGAGTGAGATTGGCGAGGTTACACGGTTACGATTGGGCGAGGTGCCCAGCCTTCGTGGGAAGAGCACTTGAGTCTTCATTTTGGGTTTAGTTTGACGATGGTATGTGGTTCCAGCCCAGCAATGATCGATAACGTGAGTTCGCGAGAACGAAGTATATAGCGGCAGTCTAGCTAGTTGTAGGCCATGCGGCCATAAGATGTTGTTTGGCTTATTTGGTCAGCCGTTGAGACCTTCAGTGATTTACTGTGATAATCAGAGTTGCATTAAACTCACGGAGAATCCAGTATTTCATGACAGGTCAAAGCATATCGGGATCAAATATCATTTCATCGGAGACTATGTTCAGAAAGGAGCTGTGAAGCTTGAGTATATTCCCACTGATGAGCAGGTTGCAGATATTCTTACCAAAGCCTTACCACGGGGCAAGCATGTCTACTTCAGAGACAAGATGGGTGTGATGAGGAACACCTTCCTCGGTAAGAGGGAGTGTTGAAATTTGGTACCGGAGGACAGGTGGTTCCCTAAGGCTTTGATCTTTGGCCTAGGGAAAAGTGTCCAAAAGAATTTAATTTTCTCCTAAAGATACTTTATAATTTTTATAAAGTCAAATCTAATTTTAAAGTGACTTTAAGTGATAAAGTTACTAAAGTCTAATTTAAAAGTGACTTTATGTGATAAAGTTACTAAAGTCTAATTTAAAGTGACTTTAATAAAGTCAATGTAAAATTAGAAAGGAAAAGTGACTTTGAAATAAATGACTAAGTGGGTCTTTATTAAAGTGGGGTGAATTAAAAAATAGAAAGTGAGATTTAAATGAGCATTTAATCTATTCCTAGATCTCAATCTATTTGACCATTGGATTTAGGGATTCCCCAAAAGTCCCTTGGGGTTAGGTTAAAGGGAGGAAAAGGAGGAAAAGGTCATTCATTCTTTCATGAGCAGATTGGGAGAAGGAGAGAAGGAGAGCTGGAGATTCTGAGCAGTGAGAAGGAGGGCAGCAGTGAAGAGATTTCAGCAAAGGTACAATAGCATTTATTGGTACACATACCGAGGCAGAAAATTCGTACAGCAAAGGAGAGGCAGTGTTTCCAAGCAAGGAGGGCACGGTTTTCGAGGCAATAAGAGATTGCACGGATACCGAGGCAGCTTGGTTGTATATCAGCACAAAAATCTGTACAGCAGTCTGTACAACGGCATTGAAGCACGGTTTTCAAGGGGAAAGGCAGCACATTTTTCGAGGAATAGTACAATAGCAAGGGGGCTCGATTTTCTAGGTGACTAGGCACGTTTATCGAGGCAGCCAGCACTGTTTTCGAGAAAGACAGCTTGCTGGAAAATTCCTTACAGTCCGTACGGCTGTTCAGCTAAGTTCTGGGCACGAATTTCTGAACTGTCATTTGCTGTAATAAATTTCTGTTTTGAGTATTTTGCTGTTCTGGCACGTTTTCCAAGGCGGAGGCAAGCACGGAAAACCAGATAAGTCTATAATTAATTTGCTGGAATTTTTTCTGTATATTTCACCTCTCTGTAAAAGAATTTTCCAGAAATAAGAAGGAGCTCTCAAACTGGTTTTCCCCAAGAGTTGTAGGGGGTTTTTCTAGGGTCATGTTGACCAAAAATATCTGTGTTAAAATGTGTAAATGACTGTTTGGAGCTTGTTGATTTTTATTTCTGCATTTTCCAGCATTCTATAAATTTTCCAGAATTTGTGTTTTCAGCAAAAAATTATTTTCCAGTTTGTTGAATGTAAGGATATAGGAAAGGGCATTTAACTATTTGGAGAAATAAGTTGAAACTTAAAACCGGGGTGGGAAACAAGAAATTTCTACAAAATTGCAGAATACGAAGATATTGGGATATACTCAAAACCATAAAGGACTGATTTGTTATAAAAATAGATTATACATCCCAAATGTTAGCTCATTAAAACATGAAATTTTATATGAGTATCACAAATGACCCTATGCAGGACATCCTGAGTATCAGAAATTTATTTTAGCCTTAAGAAAGAATATGTTTTGGCCAAGTATGAAAAAATATGTGGCTAATTATTTAGCTAGATGTTTGGAATGTCAACAGGTAAAAGTAGAGTATCAACATCCAACAAGATTTTTGAATCCTTTACCTATCCCAAAATGGAAATGGGAAATAGTTTCCATAGATTTTATAACCGGTTTGCTAAGAACTAAATACCAACATGATTCTATAATGGTAGTTGTAGACACATTGACTAAAACTGCACACTTCTTACCAGTACAATCTACTTTTGGTACA
This sequence comes from Pinus albicaulis, assembly GCA_034641835.2. NCBI lineage: Eukaryota > Viridiplantae > Streptophyta > Pinopsida > Pinales > Pinaceae > Pinus > Pinus albicaulis. The sequence continues at coordinate 32,274 of JAXQQM020064847.1, read as the reverse complement.
ACTCAAGTAGCTAATGTGTTTATGAAAGAGATTGTAAAGTTACATGGTATTCCCAAAACGATTATATCAAACAGAGATGCAAAGTTTACTTCAGCTTTTTGGAAGACTCTATTTGGGGAAATGGGTACCAAATTGAACTTTAGTACCGCATACCATCCCCAAATAGATGGACAAACTGAAAGAACAAATCAGATTTTAGAAGACATGTTGAGAATGTATGTTATGGACAGAACTACAAGGTGGGAATACTTTCCACATCTGGCAGAATTTGCATACAATAATAGTTATCAAGCCTCAATAAAGATGAGTCTTTTTGAAGCACTGTATGGCAGAAAGTGCCACACGCCTCTTAGTTGGAGTCAATCAAAGGATAAATTAATACTTGGACCAGATGCATTGCAAGAAATGGAAAAAACTACGAAGAAAATTCAAAAAAACGTTAAGACAGCACAAGACATGCAAAAGAGCTATGTAAGCAAAAAGAGAATTCATAGAGAATTCAAAGTGGGAGATCATGTTTACTTGAGGATTAAGCCCAAAAAAAGTATTGTATACACAGGTAGTTGTGCTAAATTAACACCACGCTACTGTGGACCATTTGAAGTACTAGAAAGAGTGGGACCAGTAGCATATAAGTTGCCTTTACCTAGTCACATTAAAGTTCACAATGTTTTTCATGTTTCATTACTAAAATAGTATATATATGATCCTACTCATGTAATTGATTGGAATGTGATACAGGTGGAACTAGAAGGGGAATTTCTTCCAGATCCACTTCATATCCTGGCATGGGAAGAAATTGAGCTCTAGAATAGGACAGTGGCCAGGGTGAAAGTGTAGTGGAAACACTTTGCACCCAAAGAGGCTACTTGGGAGCAAGAAGAAGATATGAAAGAAAAATATCCATCACTGTTTGAAAGGTGAATTCATATTTTGCAACACTGAGGACGGTGTTTTGTTTTAGAGAGGGGATATGTAATATCCCTATTTGTATTGCTTTTATTAGATAGTGAACATTCCTAAAGGTCAAGTGGTCCCAAAGGAAAACAATTATTTTGGACATATTTTATTATTTTAATTTTGAATAAAAATGGAAATTGAATTATTGTACAAAGACTAGAGTATAATTAGAGATAAGGAATTCAAGTCCATGACGATGGATAAGATTCCAAAGACTTTCCCTACTTCTCCATAAATACTTGGAGAAAATAAATTAAATTTAAATATTAGATTGGAGATAAAAATCTAAAAATATACCTTAGTGAAGTGGAAAGCTACTAGGAAGAGGTGGAATAAAACTAGAAAGAGGAAAAAACTAGTTTTAAAGTATTTTTGTGGAAAAAACAAAAGGAAAGCCTAGGCAAAAAGGAAAACAACATCCTGATTAACTAGACGCAGTTATGGAAACAAGATGATGGGAAAATAGGCTTAAATAAACCATTCGTGGGTAGACAAGAGGTTGTCTACACCTTGGAGGAATTGATCTCTACTCGGGGGGAGCTGTGAAGATAAAGCTCATGGTTGGGTGGAAAATAATCTTACCTTAAGGGGTATGCACAGTTAATTTAATTTTGGATTATGATTTTTTTTTATGATTAGAATGATAATTTAGAGAAATGATGTTTACGCAGAAAGATAAGTGGAAAGTTATATTTTTTAGTTAATTATTATAATGTAATTATGTTATTTTTACAGTTTATAGTCTGATGTATTTAACATAACATAACTCTAATGAATACAGTTTAGTTATGTATAGTTACACAGACAAAATAAGTTAGTAAACCAACAGGCATAATTTCTAAACCCAATTATGAGGGTTTAAATATGTTGTTAGGCTGTGAGAAATTATATGTTCAATTCATAAAATACTTCATGTGAATTAGAACACATGTTAACAGAATTATTTAACATAATTATTCTGCAAATCAAAAGGAAATAGAAACCTAGATTCAAAAAGAGATAATGGACAATCTAGGAAGAAACATGATAGTATATCTCTATTTTACTTTCATTTCGTACATAACTTATATCTATTCATTTTTATGGACAAACAAGGAATTAAATATCATATATATATTTCAGTACTAGAAGATTTTACAAAACATGTATACAAAATTCATGTAAAGAGAAATCCTCATTATCCAAAAATAGGAACTGAATTTTGTAGAAAGTACTGATAAAATGTATCATGATATACTGTCTATAGTACATTAACTCAAGAAAATTATTCCATACATTAATTACAAATTTTACATAGGAATAATTATCCTGGAATTCAATGGATTGAATTCTAGCAGGTTATCGACCAACCTGTACATAGAAGGAATAAAATCAATTGTCAATGCTTGTGGGAGGAATGCACAGATTGACGAGAAACAAATTGTGCAATGTAGAATACATGTACAATAAACCAGAATACCAAGGGTTAAAATTTAATTATGAAGATAATTAAAATAATTATATTAAATTTGAGGAAGGAATCATAGAAAAATTAATATTAAATTACCTTATTAGTCAAGGAGAAATTCTATGATAATTCCTGTGGTCAAATGAAAAAATAAATCAAATTTCAAAGACATAAATATACCAGTAGATATACTATAAATAAATAACTATATAGAAAGCATGGAAGTGAAATTACTTGTATTAGGACAGAGTAAAAACATGAACATTCATGATTGGTTTCAAAAGATTAAAAGGAGAGCTTGCAAAATAAACCATTTTACTAGTTGAGGGAACTAATTAAAATATTTAGTACTTCGTGAAGGAAGAACTACAATATATTCTATAAATCTATTTCCATGAATCTCAATAATGATAAAGGATAAAGGAATATTATAGAGATAAAATAACAAAATAGGTGTAAATTATACCTACTATTAAACACATAATATTCAAACGATACCTCTCTATATTAATTGTGGTGATTTAATCTTCGGACCATTAAGTTAGAGTTATAGGGAAAACCGAGGAATTCCAATTTCGCATAGTTGCGAATAAACTCTTAAAACTTTAACAAATATATTTTACAAATTAAATGAGAAAAACGAAATCAGGAAAACGATACATCTCTGAGTAAATTTCAGAATTTAGATAGAATATTATAATATTTCAGAGTGAGAATAAAATATAGTGGTGTATGATGAGTATTCATTGACCTGAGGTCGAATACATGGAAACCGAGATAAAATATTATCTGAGTAGCCATAGTTGGGTTACAAGGTAAACCCAATAAGCGTACTAAGAATTCCAAGAGGAATTCATGGAGAAAAACAAAATTATACAATCAATGAAGAAATAGACTGAGAATTAAAATATCGTAAGTTACGTATTCTACCACATAAATTCCTTTCCAGTATGAAAACGAATAACAAGGAGTATTAATCGAACCCTTAACCGAGTATGGTATATCAACAAAGGTGACAATGAACACAAAACGAAAAGAGGAATAAGTCCCCAAATTTCTCATATGACTCATGTACAATGAATAATAAAAATTTGTTTGCACCGAACACTGTACTACAGAAATATCGGACAGGAAAATTCTAGAACGAGGGAATAGGAGGCATACGTAAAAGCCCAATCAGGGATTTCAGAATCTTAGTCTTTTTACCTGAGGAGTGTTGTCAGTCAATGATGGAAAACCACACTTCAAATTTCATTAACCTGTAACGAAACCTCAAATTTGTTAACGTCATAAGAGTGGAAATACAAAAACCAAACCAACAAATGAAAATGGGTTTGTAGTGGTGTAATATGCAAAATTTATTACTGTAGAATGTGGGAAATAATTGGATAGAGATCAAAATTTATTACTGTAGAATGTGGGAAATAAATGGATAGAGATCCATGTCGACTCCCATCAAATCTGCAAGAAATGTTAACAATAACCACGTTAATATCATAGAAAGGTTAAATAGAAGGAGAATAACAAAACGTAAAAGTTAAAGGAGTTACAGTCAAACCCATCAACGAAATTTTGATGGCTAACGCAAATACAGAAGAATCTTTTACCTTACTTGAGACAGAGCCTCATGGAAAAAACGATAACGACTTTGGAAGAGTGATTATCGTATATCCATCTCCTCTCCGTAAACCTCTGAAAATGAAATTTTCAACTCAGGCTGCGTGGTGTAAGCCAAGTAGTAGAGTCGAACTAGAACTTGCACAAAAATGAAAACTAACATAGCCAAGTTAGGGTTGCATTGTTGTAAATCCCTTGAGAACATACAAAGACATCCACATCGCCCACGTGGAGGGCATCAGAATTGAGAAGGCCGAGAATCCATGTGAACGCATTAACATAAACGTACAGGAAATTTGGTGAAATCCCGAGGTTTTGATTGTAAGTGCCATTACAGAATAGAAAATTAAATGTCAAACCCAAATCTTGTATACGATCCCTCTCTCATTAACGAATGGCAAAGATATTATTTAATTGTGAAATGATATGTGATAATTCCCGAAATCCCAACGTGATGCTAAGATAGAAAGCGAGTATCAAACTATTTAACATAGGGTTAATAGCATTACTGTGGTACTATGTAATCCGAAATGGAATACATAAACATTGATATATTATGCGTAACCAAGGAATTTAACATTCAAATTATTGCATATGGAATACAAAGCATGTAATATACTCAAATGAAATCTAGTAATGGTTGACTATAATAAAGTTGTATTGTAATTGTATCATTTTAACATTTGATTGTAAGTTCAAACTATAGTAATAGGAATTCGAATGAATTCCTATCAAATGTTATATTTTTTTACAATTCATACATTTCATAAATTTATAGGGGTATAGTCTATTACAATCAGGAAAAGGATTCCTTTAGAAAGACTAATAATAACTCTAGAATTATGAAACTAATAGTATTAATAAATAAATACATGTGGGTAAAATAATAGAATATGTAAGATAGATAGAATAAAGGTAATAGGGAGGAAATTCTATTACAACATTTATTCACAATTAAGGTTATAAATAGGATAAGTTGAACCCAAATTATATGAGGAGAAAGATGATAATATGAAATCAAGAAGAAGTGGTTCCACAATTTCATTATAAAGTACAAAACATATAACCAGAGAATTAGTCTAAGCATGAAAATAGTATCAAAAGAAATTTGTCGAAAAGTTACGAAATGTTGACGAAGGAACAAGAATAGAATTCATCAACTAGTGACGAATATAGAAATTAGTGCATCTAAAGTATGTAGTCATACTACAATTAGGAAAAAAAAATTGGTGGTAAGTGGAGTTGTTACAAGGAGGGTGACTAAATTGTCAATTCCAAATGAAGAAATATGGGAGAAGTTGTGTGACTTACTAGATAAAGTGAGTAACTCTATCTTCAATCAGAGAAACAACAACGCAACAAGGACCAAAGTGACAGATCATCAAAAAATTCCTTCAAATAAGGGCCACTTTTCGAACAGTTCCAACTTTCCCTATTAGTTTGTAATAAGAGATATAATTTGTTTTATATTTACCTAAAATATATCATGTTCAGTTATGACAAGATTTTTTGTAAATATTTGTATAAATACTTCAATTTTTGAAGTATTGAGGGTTGATTTTTGCATTCTAGAAATTATTTTACTTTTCCATTTGATGGGTTGATCAGTAAAAAAAGGACATTCTTCACAGGATTCATGTGTTGGAATATTTGGTGATGTGTTTCTCTCACTGTCTATGTGTTTATTTCTTTGTTTCCATACTTATGTATTCTTAAATCTGAATACTTTACAGAAAATTGATGAAAATAATTTGTTGGAACATACACTCTGATTCTGGTTGTGGGTGATTTAAATGTTCTCCTCTGATATCAAGTTAAATAATTCTTAACTTCTCTTTAACTTCAATTGAATATATTTCTTTTCTTCTATTACATTTCATTTAAATATAAAAGATCTAGTTAGTTCACGTACCTTTCCCTATGAAACTCCTTTGAAAACCTGAGATAGATCCATGTTAGTTCTCAGACTCCATACCACAATGGAAGTGTAGGCATTTAAATCAACCAAACCAATTAAAACAAATAACAAACAATCAAACAAACAACTGAGCATTAATAACTAGCCTAATATCATTAATACAACAAAGTTAAATATGACAGAGAGATCCTTGTCTGAGTTTATGAAGGCTAGATCCTAAACTCCAAAGTGGTTTTGTGGTTACCTCTGCGATTTCTTCCACAACCTCATAAATTATAGAGTGCTAACATAGTGGCGACCATATTGGGGACGAACAGATCCTAAACTTTTGTAAATTCATTTCCCTGGTTAAAGAAATTTATTTCAGGAAAACTAATGTTTTATTTTTCAGAAATAAATGTTCATAGGTTGTGCACCTTTGTAAATAATAGTGTGTGTGTGTTTAAAAATTTTAGTCTGGCTCCTAAAAGAATCTACACTAGATCTCATCCTGGTCCAGAACCTGCTCAAATTGTAGATGACCCTGAGAAACTGATTAGAAAAAGGAGTATAGTTGAAAGTCAGGGAAGCAGTAGTCCCCTACCCAAAGCAAACTATCTTCCTGAGGGTTTTTTTACTTTAGAATATATTGATTTTGAAATACCATTCGAACGCAGTCTATTTAGAGCTAAGTCTGAGAGTTTTTTTGAAGAAATGCTGTTTGATCAATCAGTTCTGCAACCCTTTACATCTAAAAGCCAACCTATTGAACCAGAATCTGATTTGAAAATTATCCAACGCTTTGACAAATTACAGGATTTAGTATCTGACCTTGGTCAAGCTGTGCATGAAGCTTATGTTCAATAATTTCTTGAACCCTCTACATTAACAATAGCAACATCTTTCACTTCTTTTCAATTAGTTCATCCTACATCATCTAGCCCTACTTCCTTCATAATTTCCACTACTTCTCGACTAGCATCTCAAACAATGCTTAAACCTACATTAGGAACTCCTACATCTACACAAATTATACCCTCATCTATCGTTCATCCACAAATCCCAATCATGGCAGCAAGATATCCTCCCTTGGTTTTAGTTGCACCTTTGCTCACAGTCTAACCGGGGAAGTTAGAAAGTGGTTCAGGGCCTTAGCACTAGCCAGTCTTAATGATCTTAATTCTTTTCACCAATCATTCCTCAATAGATGGGAGATAAAGAAAAACCCTCTTCGAGTTCTATCAAAATATGAGAGCATTAGAAGGGACCCTAGAGAGAGTGTGCAGGATTACTGCACCAGATTTAACAATGTTTACAATGCAATTCCAACAAACATTAAGCCCCCTCAAGGTTTAGCTCTAATTAAATTCCCTGATGGTTTCGATGTTAACATGTCTTACCAATTAAGAGAAATAAATCCTGAAACCTTAGAAGAGATGCAGATATATGATGTTAGTGCAGAGGAAAAATTTTTAGCCAAGAGAGGCAGACTTAGGACTGAGAGGAGTGTGGCAATCAAATAATAACCATCACCATCTACCTCTGATGCTAAGTTAAATTCCCTAGTTAGAACAATGGAAAGAATGATGGAGAGAATCAACATTACTGATAGGACCCCTCCAAGAGAAAATCACACTGGTCCTCAAATTATAAATCCTAATTTAGGAGGAACCCACTACAAATTAAACAAAGAGAAAAAAAGGGACCAGTCCAGCAGGCCATGCCTTCTTTTCAAGAAAACTATGCTGATGAGGAGGGTGAAACAATTAAAGACCTAGATGATACTAAGAAAAAATTAATGGGGATAAATGATGATGATTATGTGTTTCTTACTCAGGAATAACAAGAACTTTTTGTGCTTTCACAAATAGAAGTTTATTATGAAGAATCAGATGACTATAAACAAGGTTTTGAAAACGCTATCATGGAAGTTCACAGGTAGTACAACCTTAGAAGTAAGAAAACCATAGATAACCCTGCTAAGAATTTTGTTGAAACTCAAGGTAAGAAGACAACAGATACTCCTGCAAAGAAAACTCTTGAGATTCTTCCTAAAAATACTCCATAAAATCCAACTAAAAAGATAGTTGATATTGCCTCAAAAACAACTCAGACAGATGTTCCAACCACTATCTAGCCAAAAGAAACACCCAAAAAGATTCTGCTGAAATTATAGATTTTCTAAACATGAATAAATTCCAGACTTCCTTCAATATTCAAAATGAGTTATCAAAGATTAAAATACCCATTCCAATAACAAAGCTTATGAGCAAGAATGTATATAGGTCCCAAGTAATGAAATCTCACAACATAGGGGAAGGGGCAGATACAGTCGATTTGAAAGATGACCAACCTAAAATTTTGTTTGGACCTAAAGTACATGGAAAACCTCAATAAGGAGGTGTTCCTCCATTCTATATTATCCTAAACATTCATGAAAAAAAAATCATAATGCCATGCTAGATTCTGGAGACTCACACAACCTTATGCCTAAGGTTTTCATGGAGAAACTAGTACTTGACATCACAAGATCGTACAAAGATTTGTACTCTTTTGATTCAAGCAAAGTGAAGTGCTTATGTATCATTAAGGAATTGTGTGTTACTTTGGCACAAATTCCAGCCAAGAGTCTTGTGATTGACATAGTTATTGCAGAAATACCCCCTAAGTATGTCATGCTATTGTCTCGCTCATGGGGAGCTAAGTTGCAAGGAACCCTACGGATGGACATGACCTTTGCTACCATCCCTGTGTTTGGTTAGCAAAGGAATTTATATAAGGAGACACTAATTAAGTTCATGGTCAGTAGCCAAGAGAAACCCCATAGCTATCCTTTATACTATTTTCACTCAGACCTTGACTCATTTATACTATATAATGATGGGGATATGTAAAAACACATTGCCAACTTAGAGACTAATATTTGTGAAATCGAAAAGAACAAGACAACAACTATGGAACATAATACACAATATAGACCCCTTTGGAATATGGACTTTGATGGAGTTGTTTGTAAAGAGGGATCAGGGGCAGGAATATGGGTTTCAAACCCAAGAACTAACCATGCAAAGGGACATTTATATAGGCTAAATTTTCAATGTACAAATAATATAATTGAATATGAAGCATTGATATTAGGGCTAGAATTGTTGAAAAAACTTGGTGCTAAAAGCATTTCCATTCATGGAGAATTTGAGCAGATAATAAAACAAATAAGAGGAGAATTTTATGCTATACAACCCAGATTAAGAGCCTACTGAAATGTTGTCATGGTTTTTTTGGAATGTTTTGAAGAATATGACTTATCAGTAATCCCAAGAAATCATAATGTTCTAGCTGATGGTCTAGCCTCTTCTGCCGGTACCCGCAAAATCCATTTTCGTCCCAGTCATCAATACAAAGTGGAAGTTAAACACGGGCCAACGATCCCAGACAATGTTAGATATTGGAAAGTTTTTTAGAATGATCAACAAATCGAGAATTTTTTGCAATCGAAGGATGATTTTGAAGAAGCCAACATTGATGTAGAGTGTGAGTTGGAAAATAATGTAGATGTAAGGCTTGATTTAGAAATTCAGTTAAGAAACCATGTAAATAAAGTAGAATTACCAGAGATGGATCAAGAAATAGAGGAACTAGAAATACTCCAATTGAAAGAAAATGCTTTACCCAGAGAATTAGTTCCCTTAGAATAATTGTTTGACTTTAACGATGTAGCCAGGAAACCTAAAATTGAATAGGAGCTGAACTGGAAGAATGAGACATAGGAAATGAACAAGATCCAAAGATGGCAAAATTGTCTAAATCATTACCCCCCGCTGAAAAGAATAAATATATCAGTAAGTTCAAATAATTTAAATATGTTTTTGTTTGGAGTTATGAAGACTTAAAATATTATTACACCATCATAATACAACACAAAATTCCAATTAAAGAAGGCCATAAACCTTTCAAACAAAAAATTAGAAGGATAAACCCAATGTTGATGACTTTAATTGAAAAAGAGGTTAAGAAAATGCATGATGCTAAGATTACAATACCTTTGAGGTACTCTAATTGGGTATTCAATTTAGTTCCAACCAGGAAGAAGACAGGTGAAATCAGACTTTGTGTAGTTTTCAGGAATCTTAATGAAGTCTCACTCAAAGACAATTACCCCTTACCTAAGATGGATCATATTTTACAAAAGGTAGTTGGCTCCAATAGGTTTTCTCTTTTAGATGGTTTCTCTAGTTATAACCATGTTTTATTCCACCCTGATGACTAGCATAAGACAACATTTACTACTCCATGGGGTACCTTCATGTATGTGAAGATTCCTTTTGGATTGATGAATGCTGAAGCTACATTTCAGAGAGAAATGAACATTACTTTTGCTAATGAAATTAGAATATTCATAGTCATTTATCTAGATGATATTACTGTTTTTTCCAAACCAGATGAAGAGTATCTACTACATTTGAGGAGAGTATTTGATAAGTGTAGGAGTTTGGAATTTCCCTTAATCCAAAGAAAACATTATTCGACCTAGAGGAAGACAAACTTCTAGGGAATATCATTTCCAAATAGGGAATCATAATTCATCCCAGCAGGATCGAGGCCATTTTGAAGATAATTCATCCTAAGAATGTGAAAGAGCTTCAATCATTTATTGGTAATAGAAACGTTATAAGAATATTTATCCCAAACCTGACGGAATTCCTCAAGAACATAACCAACATGTTAAGAAAAGGCACATAAGTAAAATGGAGTATTGAGGCTAAACAGTCATTTGACCAAGTTAAACAAGCTCTAACAAAAGCACATGTGTTAATCATCCCTAACTTCACTAAAGATTTCATAATATTTTCATTTGCATCTGAAAACATTGTTGCAGCAGGCCTCTTGCAAAAAACAATCAAGGACATGAGCAACCCATTTATTTCTTTAGAAAGGCTCTCAGAGATGCTTCCCTCAAATATAATATAATGGAGAAACATGCATTTTCTCTAATTAAAGAAATTAAGGATTTCAGAGTATATATTCTTCATTCTCACATTATTACTTTTGTTCCAAACTCTGTGGTCAATGATATCCTAACTCAAAATGGACCTGATGGGAAGAGAGGTAAGTGGATTGCCATTATTCTTGAATATGATATTGAAATTAAACCCACCAAGCTCATTAAAGGTCGAGGATTAGCTAAGTTAATGGCTGAGTCTAATTTTCATGCTTTGGATATTAATTTTGTAGCTACATTGGATGACCAATAAGAGAAGGCAACTCCAGAAATAGATGAGGCTTTCACAACATCCCCCTGGTATGCAGACCTCATTTTTGTATTGTTAAATTTACAAGATCCTCCTGGTTTGACCAAAACGAAAGCTAGATTTATTAAATTAAAGGCTATGAAATTTTGTATCTTAGACAGTCATTTGTAAGGGAAAGATAATGGTGGAATTCTACTAAATTTTTTGTTGAAGGATGATGTAGATAAAATCATGCAGGAATTCCATGAAGGAGACTGTGGTGGACATTTTTATTGGAAAACCACTGCCAATAAGATCCTAAGAGCTAGTTTTTATTAGCCCACACTCTTTGTTGATGTCCATAAAAAAGCTACTTCCTTTTATAAGTGCCAAATTTTTGAAGGCAAAAGGAAGCTACTTCCTTTACCCTTGAAACCCATATCTGTTGAAATTCCTTTCCAACAATGGGGTTTGGATTTCATTGGAGAAATCCATCCACCATCCTTAGCCCATCACAAATGGATCCTCACAGCCACTGACCATTTCACTAAATGGATTGAAGACAATCCCTCAATACAAGCAACAGATGATGTGATCATCAAATTTTTAGAATCCAATACACTGTCAAGATTTGGATGTCCCCGGAAACTTATCACAGACAATGCAACAACCCTTAATTCAAAGCCTTAGATGTGGGTGATTAACTCTGCAGATTTAGTAGGCCACATGGCCCCTCCACGTGTGAGCAGCTGGCCTCACCTCAGGGTTTTACCTGCCTCCAGCGTGAGCACCTTAAATTTCCTCTGCTGGGTACCTGCATCATTCACTCCCCAAAGCCTGCTTCATTCACTCCTGTGTACTATGCCTCAACCTCAGTGTCTCATTCTCTGGTCATTTATGGCCAATGGAGCTAACTCAATTTCGAATTCATTCTGGTTTTCTCTCCATCGTTCTCTGCAGTTTGCTGCCTTCAACTCCGCCAGCTCCCGTATTGTCTCTAACCTTCACGTTGCTCCTATACCTCCCTCTAAACTCTCATTCCCTGCCCTACATCTCCAGCAGTCCGCCAACGCTATGCCGCACCGACATCACACGAGATGTCGCCGCGGAGGAGGCAAAGGATCACCCTGTCGCCCTCCAATTCCAACCATGGCAGAGCGCACAATGGCCTTTTCTGTGGATGTGGACACACTAGAGGTCTCTGGCCCTCAATTTTCTTCAGCCCAACTTTCAATTCGACTTACAAAGATTCAGCACAGCCATTCTGGCTCTAGCACCGGGAAGCGGCCTTGAAATTCCACCCTCTCTCGCTCCTCCTCCTCCCGGCCAAGAAAAACAATGGGTATTCCATTAAAAAGCATGGAGGACGCTTCAGAAAGTGGATGAAGTAGCCCTGCAGAAGGAGCCCGTCAAATTGACAATGAAGTGGACAAACGAGCACACTCTACCTCTACTCCAGAGTTGGCTCCCCAGCTCTCCAAGAAGGAGGACTCCCTGTCATATTATGGTTGGTTCATTGTTGAATAAACACCTCTCATGCAACACCATGATGCACAGGACCAGCAGTTGTAGAGCCATGGATCTCCTTTTTTCTAGTATTTACATGCCTCTCTATTGTTTCTATGTTTATTTTTCCATTGCACAACAAACTCAGTCTTTTGATTCTATGTTAATAGTTGGTTTCCCTACGAAGGGAAACCCTTTTTATGTCATGATAAATTCTCTAAGGGTTGGTTCCCCCCAAAAAGCATCCCAATTTTTGAATTTTTGAAATGTCTTCTTCCAATAGGGGTTGGCTAATTCAACAAACCCTGTCACGAAGCTTGAATGTACTCTTTTTTGTACTATATAAAATTTAGCCTTACTTAGGAAAAAAAAAAACTTTAAGTCAAAGAAAATGGTGGACTTTTGTAGTAGGTATCAGATCACTCTAGGACATTCAACTGATTATTACCCTAGGAGGAATGGGTTAGTTGAATAATCAAATAAGGGTTTAGTCAATATCATTAAGACAACAAAAATTCATGGCACAATAAGCTGGTAAATGCACTGTGGGCTGACAGACTCACCGCCAAGAAATCAATTTGCATGTCCCCATACCAATTATTTTATGGAATGGATGTTGTATTTCCAAACTCTTTAGGTGTCCCAGTTATGAAAATGATGCAAGAGTTGCAGGTGGAATCCAATGATATTCATAGAAGGATAAATTAGACCATATAGCTGTTGCAATCCAAGGAAGAAGTATACAACAAAACATAATTCATACAAGAAAGTGTCAAGAAAATTTATGACAGACGTACTAAGGCTGGTGATTTTCTGTTAGGGGACATTGTTTTAAAATGGGATTCAAGAACAGAAGAAAATGGTAATCATGGTAAGTTTTACAACCTATGTATAGGACCTTATATCATCCATGTCTACATGGTTCATAATGCATATTTCCTCAAAGAATTGGATGGAACATAATTACCTCATGGACCTCTGAATGGGAGGATGTTGAAACATTGTTTTCCACAGGAATATAAGTGTTTCTTGATAAACTCATTGAAAATATCATTTTCTTTAATTGTTTTGATTGGGTGACCTATTATCAGAATTTGAAGCCCAGAGAGAAGGCCCTAAGCTTCTGATTAATGTGCCACCATAACTACTACAAAAACATAAAAGAAATCATATGCAAAAAAATGTTGAAAGTAGAACATTCAAGGCTACCAGTCAAAGGTTCTTGGCACCTCAGAGGCAGAGTGCCATCCCCAGCTGGAGCCATTGTTTGGTCCTATAATTTATTGGATCACAAGGTGATTGAATATTTTCTCTCAGTTATATGAAAATGAAAATAATATTGCATGTTGCAAATGATTTCCAAAAATAAAAATAAAAAAATGAAAAGAGGGTATTTCAAAAGAAAAAATAGAATATAGAAAAACAAAAGAACTGAAATTGTTGCAACTCTACATGCCACTACTTGATATATATTTTGATTTTTTAGAATAAATTGAATGTTGTGTGCAACTTGTTCAAAATTCCACAACCCCGAGTCATTGTTTAGATCATATAGTTTAGTCATGATCAAACAAAATTCAAATTTTGTCAATTATATTAGAGAATAAAGTTAGCCAAACTATCTAATCTTGGCTAATCTTAGTTAGGTAGATGAATAAGTTGATTCAATTGTTTAACTTGGATCAATGCAAAAAATGTTAGATAGGATTAGAGTAGGTGTTTTTCCCTTCAAAGGAAATAAAATAAGGGTCTACACATTCAAATTCACCCTTTGATTGATCAAAAAATAGCCTTGGGTTAGGATAAAATTGAGTTCAAAAAGAGTAAAAGGGTACAAATGTGGTTAATTTAACATGAAAGGCTCATTAGTGCACTTTATCCTAAGTTTGAGAAACATTATTACAAATGCACTATTAGCCTAATGTTTGAGTTCATTATGCTTTTATCCTAAGTTGGAAGGCATTTTTTATTTTAACCAAAGTTTTCTGCTATGAAAATAAAGGTTTAAAAAATGAAAAAAAGTGTTTTTCGTTTTCAGTTAAGTGGCGCGCTCCAATCTACCACCAGATCAATGGTCGACAGCCCTTTTCGGCCCCCACTATCCATCCTACCTTTACTGGCTGAGGGAGGTCCTAAAATCTATTTTCCTCCACACTGAACCCACTCTATGTGTCATCACCGCAACTCTTCGCAGCCCCCCCCCCCCCCCCCCCCCACAAACCACTGACCACATAGACCCCCCTCTGAAATCCACCGACCCGTCATCCTTTCCTGCACACTCCCCTACACTCACATCGCGACACCTGGCCTAGACCATTGCACCATTAAATACTTTCACGGGATAACAGTTTGAATTTGACAACGGCCTCATGCCTCCAACGAAAATGTGCCATTACCATACAAAATCCCTTTGCGCACCATTTTCAATACTTTTTCTTGTAGATTGCTCGATCTACCATCCTTTTCAAAATAGTTCCTATACAATAAACCTTCATATCCAACAAAATAATTGATAAAGCATAGGGAAATCCAGTTTTTGCCACCAAAACTCAACTGACAAACACAATTCTTGGAATTTCTTCACCATTTCCTTCCTTCTTATACATTTTGATTAGCAAATTGCCTCCCATAATAAAAATAACGATGATCTGATCAACCTGATGCTTCCTTCCCCTGTCGATCTTGATCACATCCCACTTGCAGACAAGGATTACAAAATTCTCGAGACAAAGTGCGAGTTCGATCTTTTCGAACTATACTACTAGCTTGAGGACAAATACATTGATCAAACAAATGAAATCGAACTCTGGGAATCCAATTTTCCCCTCTACATCTTCCCTCAGACACATCAGACCCATCATTTCCTTGAATTCATTAGGAAATGTAAAGCCTTTTATCTACCCAACTAGAGATACATTTTTTCCCCAAGTGGGAAAATTTTACTCACCATCACTTCCAAAACAAATGATCAGATGATGCAAGTCCCTCCTATTGAAGCTAGTACACCTTTTTTTGTAGAAGCATTAAAAGAACTATATCAGAAGTTATATTTCTCCAAAAGAACACAAATTTTTGATATTTTTCTGCTTGAGAATGCCCAATTTCCCAAGAAGAATCCACCTTATTCTTCTTCCATGTTCCTTGATCAGGCCAAAAAAATAATTTATGTGCTTTCATGTCTTTTCGGTTATTATTCTGACGAGTGGATAGATGAAACCCTCCTTGGTTTTTTTGTCAATTTTATCTACAGATCAAAAGCCCTCAGTTGTTTTTAATGTTAGTCAATTTTTGGCTGACAACATACATGAACAACTCCTAAAGTTACCAACTAAAGGAGTATTCAAGTATGCTTCCATTCTTGCATATATGTTCATTTACTACCAAGCACACAAGTTCCCATGTTCATTGCAGAAATTAGATGAATAAGGGAACCCACAGTCAGTGATTTTCTGGACTTCTTTGGTGAGAAAATATTCAGATGGGTACACCTTCAAAGAATACATAGAACAGTTCATTCATCCAGTCATGAGCATGTTGACCACCAATGCAGAACCAAGAATCAGTGAATAAATTAACAAGACCTTGCACCTGACAGAGCAGGCCAAAAAAGGAGATTGGTACCTCTACCAAAATTATACAGAGATCAGGGTGTATGGGTGTGATATGCCACGATACGAGTTGCCCAAATACCTCCCAATGAAAGTATTTTCCATGGAATATATAAGACAAATGATAAATTTGGATGAAATTCATTTTTTCTCAGCAAAGAAGAAGTCTCAATTCAGAATAAAGACATTGGTTGTTCCCTTTATTTGTAACAACAAGGCAGCTGGTGAAGAAGAAGATAAGCTTCTTAAACAAATGAATCTCACTTTTAGCTTCACATGGTCTTATGACCCATTTGGCATAGTCTCCAAGCTGAGGGTGGAACAAAAAACCACTCCTTATGTGCACACATAGAGACCAGAGATTGAAAGGTATATGAATCAGTTGGAATGGACAAAGAACACCTTACAAGACGCAGACAAGCATCTCCTTTCCACATCTACTCTATAGACTCCTACTCCTCAAGAGAAGACAAAGAAGAGACAAAGAGAGGAAGATCCCCTTCAGTTGCAAGGATCTCAACAAAGGATTTCAAAATCATCTATAGGAAGAGGGCTAAGAGAAGTCCTAAAACAAATTTAGCAAAAGAAACAAAATTACAGGGAGCTACCATAGTCATCAAGGATCCATTGTCTTCTGCACAATCAGATAGCAAATTCACAGGGTCCCCAACAACATCATTAGTGTCACAAGATCATCAGGACCTAGCCCAAACATCTCAACTAATTCATGGAGACAAAGAGAAGAGTATTTTTGACAAATACAAAGAGATAAATCTTAAAAATGAGATCTTTAAAGGCAACACCTACACTCAATTTTGGAAACAAACTGTTAGTGCTCAAAGGAGGCTTCTATCAACCTTTGATACAGAGAAGGGCAAAAATGCAAATGACATTCTTACTAGATCGTATTCCACATCCATAGACAGCTGCTGACTACAAGAATACCTCCTTTGAATTTGATACAAATGGCATTCATCCCATTTATCAGAAGGAGATGCATAAGCAAACAGGAGAGATCATTTTTCTACTTTGACTAACACTTCTAGGAATGCTTCAAATTTGCAGGTGTCTCTTACAGATGTTCATCTCAGCTAAAGATTAAAAGGATTTCATCTTTGGCAAAGGACACTAGAATCAAGTCATTAGAATATCTGGTCATAAATATGGGGTATAATCCAGAGAATGTCAAAGAAATGTAAGAGTTAATCAAAAAGAAAAATGTTGATATTGTAGCACTTATAAATCGTCTAAAGATGCCAGCAACCAAAGACCCACAGACAAAAGAAATAGGAGAATCAGAGAGCTAGAAGGAAGACATGCTCAAGCTGATCATGGAGCAGAACACACAAATCATAAATATGGAGACAGAGATCGATAAATTAATCAAATAAAAGGAACAAAATGCACAGTTGGCAATGGTTCCTTTAGATGAAGTGCCCCTTACAGCAATACCAACTACAGGTACTTCTACATCAACAGCACCTCCATCCCAACACATAGATGTTGCAAGAAAACTCACCAAAGCAATGGAATATATGTCAATACAAAATGAAGAAATAAAGAAGCTGCAGGGAAAGATAAAGGCCTTACAGGAGCAGAAGAACAGATGGTTGAGGCACAAAGGTCCCAAATATTGATGGAAAGGATACAAAAACTAGGAAAAGAGACAAGCATGGGCCAGACCTTGGCCCAAGCAAAAGAGACCATATGGTCAAACATACTTAATTCAATGAATGAAATCTTCCCTTATATACAAATCATTTTTTAACAGAATGAGTTGATACAGAAAGCTACAGCAGCCATTGAATATATCCAAGAAAAATTGAATGATAAGCCCACTGAAGCCACTAATATCATCAGATTCCTTAATTCTAAGAGTAAGTACGAACTGGAGGAAATAAGAATTGAGGACAAGACTAAAACTATACTTGAAGTTAAGAAAGTTTTGACCAAAACAACCTTGTCCTTCAGCTAGAAGAAAAATGTCAGGGGCTGGAAATCGGTGTTAACATGTTTTTCAACAGGTTTGATGTGCTCAACAACAAGGGCCTGCCAAGTTTATTTCTGATAAATGACAAGTTGATTACCGTGGAGGACTACAAAAATAAATTAAGAGATGTGGCTAAAGTCAACTCCAAGTTTGCAGGAATAAAGGGAAACATAACAGGAAAATCCTTTCTTGAGGCATTAGAGAATCATTTAACCATATAACATGAGGCAATTCACATCTTTGGTATCAAGCCTACTTTTTCCGAGTACACTTAAGTAGATGAGATCTACAGGAGGGTTACTAAATTGTCAATTCTGAATGAAGAAAGATGGGAGAAGCTATGTGAGTTACTATATTAAGTGAGTAACTCTATCTTCTATCAAAGAAACAACAACACAACAAGGACCAAAGTGACAAATCAACAACAATTTCCTTCAAATTAGGGCCACCTTTCGAACAGTTCCAAATTTTCCTATTAGTTTTTAATAAGAAATATAATTTATTTTAAATTTACCTAAAATATATCCTGATCAGATATGATAGGATTTTTTGTAAATATTTGTATAAATACTTCAGTTTTCGAAGCATTGAGGGTTAATTTTTGCATTCCAGAAGCTATTGTACTTTTCCATTTGATGGGTTAATCAGTAACAAAGGACATTCGTCACATGATTCATGTGTTGGACTATTTGGCGATGTGTTTCTCTCACTGTCTATGTGTATATTTCTTTTTTTCCATACTTATGTATTCTTAAATCTAAATTACTTTACATGAATTTATGAGCTGAATTTATTGAAACATACACTCTGATTCTGACCGTGGGTAATTTAAATGTTTTCCTGTGATATCAAGTTAAAGGATTCTTAACTTCTCTTTAGATTCAATTGAATCAATTTATTTTCTTCTATTACATTTCATTTAAATATAAAAGATCTAGTTAGTTCACCTACCTTTCCCAATGAAACTCCTTTGAAAATATTAGACAAATCCATGTTAGTTTTTAGACTCCAATGCCCAATGTAAGTTTAGGAATTTAAATCAACCAAACCAACTAAAAAAAAATCACAAACAATCAAACAAAAAGCTGAGCATTAATAACTAGCCTAATATCATTAATACAACAAAGTTAAATTTTGATACGGAGATCCCTCTCTTAATTTAGGAATGCTAGATCCTAAACTCCAAAGTGGTTTTGTGGTTACCTCTGTGGTTCCTTCCATAGTGTCAGAAATTACAGAGTGCTAACATAGTGGCGACCATACTAGGGATGAACACATTCTGAACTTTTATAAATTCATGTCCCTGGTTAAAGAAATTTGTTTCAAGAAAACTAATGTTTTAATTTTCAGAAATAAAAGTTCAGAGGTTGTGCACCTTTGTAAATAATATTGTGTGTGTGTGTGTGTTTAAAATTTTTATTTTTGGCTCCTAAAAGAATCTACACTAGAACTCATCTTGATCCAGAACTTGCTCAAATTACAGATGACCCTGAGAAACTGATTAGAAAAATAAGTTTAGATGAAAGTTAGGGAAGTAGTAGTCCACCACCCAGAGAAAAATTTCTTCCCGAGGGTTTTGTTACTTTAGAATATATTGATTTTGACATATCGTTCGAACACAGTCTATTTAGAACTAAATCCAAGAGTTTTTTTGAAGAAACAGTGTTTGATCAGTCAGTTCTGCAACCCTTTACATCAGAAATTCAACCTATTGAACCAGAATCTGATTTGAAAATAATCCAAAGTTTTGAAAAATTACAGGATTTAGTATATTAACTTGGTCAAGGTGTGCTTAAGCTTATTTTCAACAATCCATTGATCTCTCTGCATTAATAATAGCAGCATCTTCTGCTTATTTTAAATTAGTTCATCCTACATCATCTAGCCCTACTTCCTCCATAATTTCGACTACTTCTCGAATAGCATCTCAAACAGTGCTTCAACCTACAGTAGGAACTCCTACACCTACACAAATTATACCCTCATCTATCATTCATCCACAAATCCCAATCATGGCAGCAAGATATGCTCCCTTGGTTTTAGCTGCACCTTTGCACAATATGCCTAAGGAATTCCAAAATAAAATCCCTCGGTTTGATGGCATTGGACCCATCACTTCTCAACAACATGTTGACAGAATGGTTGATTTTTTTGATCTACAAGAAGTTGATGAGGAAGATATCAAAATGAGGTTGTTTGCTCAAAGTCTAACCGGGGAAGTTATAAAATGGTTTAGGGCCTTATCACCAGCCAGTCTTAATGGTCTTAATTCTTTTCACCAATCATTCCTCAATAGATGGGAGATTAAAAAAAAAAAAAACCTCTTCAGATCATATCCGAATATGAGAACATTAGAAGGTCCCCTAGAGAGACTGTGCAGGATTAAGGCACTAGATTTAACAATGTTTACAATGCAATTCCTACAAACATTAAGCTCCCTCAAGATTTAGCCCTAATTAAATTCCCTGATGGTTTCGATGCTATCATGTCTTACCAATTAAGAGAAAGAAATAATGCAACCCTATAAGAGATGTAGAGATATGATGTCACTATAGAGGCAAATTTGTTAGCCAAGAGAGCTAGACTTAGGACTGAGAGGAGGGTTAAAATCAAAGAAGAAGCACCAACATCTATCTCTGATGCTAAGATAGATTCCATAGTTAGAACAATGAAAAGAATCATGGATAGAATCAACATTACAGATAGGACCCCTCCAAAAGAAAATCAAACTGGTCCTCAAATTATAAATTCTAATTTTAGGAGGAACCCACCACAAATTAAACAAAGAGAACAAAAGGGACCAAACTAGCAAGTTAGGCATCCTTTTCAAGAAAACTATGTTGATGAGGGGGGTGAAATAATTGAAGACCTAGATGATACTCAAATCAACTTAATGGGGATAAATGATGATGATTTTGTGTTTCTTACTCAAGAAGAGCAAGAACCTTTTATGATTTAACAAACAGAAGTTGATTCTAAAGAATCAGATGACTATAAACAAGGTTTTGAAAACGCTATCATGGAAGTTCATAGGTAGTACAACCTTAGAAGTAAGAAAACCTCTACAAAAATATACAAAGATCAGGGTGTATGGGTGTTATCTTCCATGATACAAGTTTCCCAAATACCTCCCAATGAGAGTATTTTCCATGGAATATATAAGACAAATGATAAATTCCGATGAAATTGATTTTGTCTCAGCAAAGAAGAAGTCTCAATTCAGAATAAAGACATTGGTTGTTCCCTTTATTTGTAAAAACAAGGCAGCTGGTGAAGAAGAAGATAAGCTCCTTAAACAAATGAATCTCACGTTGAGCTTCACATGGTCTTATGACCCATTTTGCATAGTCTCCAAGCTAAGGGTGGAACAAAAAACCACTCCTTATGTGCAAACATAGAGACCAGAGATTGAAAGGTATATGAATCAGTTGGAATGGACAAAGAACACCTTACAGGACGCAGAGGAGCATATCATTTCCACATCTACTCTATAGACTCCTACTCCTCAAGAGAAGACAAAGAAGAGACAAAGAGAGGAAGGATCCCCTTCAGTTGCAGGGATCTCAACAAAGGATTTCAAAATCATCTACAGGAAGAGGGCTAAGAGAAGTCCTAAAACAGATTCAACAAAAGAAACAACAGTACAGGGAGCTACCATAGTCATGAAGGATCCATTGTCTTCTGCACAATCAGGTAGAAAATTCACAAGGTCTCCAACAACATCATCAGTGTCACAAGATCATCAGGACCTAGCCCAAAGATCTCGGCTAATTCATGGAGAGAAAGAGAAGAGTATTTTTGACAAATACAAAGAGATAAAGCTTAAAAATGAGATCCTTAAAGGCAACACCTACACTCAATTTTGGAAACAAACTGTTAGTGCTCAAAGCAGGCTTCTATCAACCTTTGATACAGAGAAGGGAAAAATGCAAATGGCATTCTTATTAGTTCAGATTACACATCCACAGACAATTGATGACTACAAGAAGACCTCCTTTGAATTTGATACAAATTACATTCATCCCATTTATCAAATGGATATGCATAAGCAAACAAGAGAGATCATTTTTTCTACTTTGACTAACACTTCTAGGAATGCTTCAAATTTGCAGGTATCTCTTACAAATGTTCATCTCAACTAAAGATTAAAAGGATTTCATCTTTGGCAAAGGACACTAGAATCAAGTCATTAGAAGATCTGGTCATAAATATGGGGTATAATCCAGAGAATGTCAAATAAATGTAAGAGTTAATCAAAAAGAAAATTTTTGATATTGTAGCACTAAGAAATCAGCTAAAGATACCAGCAACCAAAGACCCACAGACAAAAGAAATAGGAGAATCAGAGAGCTAGAAGGAAGACATGCTCAAGCTGATCATGGAGCATAACACACAAATCATAAATATGGAGACAAAGATCGATAAATTAATCAAATAAAAGGAACACAATGCACAGTTGGCGATGGTTCTTTTAGATGCGGTGCCCCTTACAACAATACCAACTACAGGTACTTCTACATAAACAACGCCTCCAGCCCAACACATAGATGTTGCAAGAAAACTCACCAAAGCAATGGAATATATGTCAATACGAAATTAAGAAATAAAGAAGCTGCAGGGATAGATAAAGGCCTTACAGGAGCAGAAGAACAGATGGTTGAGGCACAAAGGTCCCAAATATTGATGGAAATGATACAACAACTAGGAAAAGAGACAGGCATGGGCCATACCTTGGCCCAAGCAAAAAAGACCATATGGTCAAACATGCTTAATTCAATGAATGAAATCTTCCCTTCTATACAAATCATTTTTTAACAGAATGAGTTGATACAAAAAGCTACAACAGCCATTGAAGATATCCAGGAAAATTTGAATGATAAGCCCACTGAAGCCACTAATATCATCAGATTCCTTAATTCTAAGAGTAAGTACGACTGGAGGAAATAAGAATTGAGGACAAGACTTAAACTATACTTGAAGTTAAGAAAGTTTTGATCAAAATAACCTCTTCCTTTAGCTAGAAGAAAATTTTCAGGGGCTGGAAATCGGTGTTAACATGTTTTTCAACAGGTTTGATGTGCTCAACAATAAGGGCCTGCCAATTTTATTTCTGATAAACGACAAGTTGATTACCCTGGAGGACTACAACAAGAAATTGAGAGATGTGGCTAAAGACAACTCCAAGTTTGCAAGAATAAAGGGAAACATAACAGGAAAATCCTTTCTTGATGCACTAGAGAATGATTTAACCATATAACCTGAGGCAATTCACATCTTTGTTATCGAGCCTACTTTTTCTGAGTACACTTAAGTAAATGAGATCTACAAGAGGGTGACTAAATTGTCAATTATGAATGAAGAAAGATGGGAGAAGCTATGTGAGTTACTATATTAAGTGAGTAACTCTATCTTCTATCAGAGAAACAACAACACAACAAGGACCAAAGTGACAAATCAGCAACAATTTCCTTCAAATTAGGGCCACCTTTCGAACAGTTCCAACTTTCCCTATTAGTTTTTAATAAGAGATATAATTTATTTTAGATTTACCTAAAATATATCCTGATCAGTTATGATAGGATTTTTTGTAAATATTTGTATAAATACTTCAGTTTTCAAAGTATTGAGGGTTAATTTTTGCATTCCAGAAGCTATTGTACTTTTCCATTTGATGGGTTGATCAGTAAAAAAAGGACATTCGTCACATGATTCATGTGTTGGACTATTTGGTGATGTGTTTCTCTCACTCTCTATGTGTTTATTTCTTTTTTTCCATACTTATGTATTCTTAAATCTAAATTACTTTTCATAAATTTATGAATGGAATTTATTGAAACATACACTCTGATTCTTACCGTGGGTAATTTAAATGTTTTCCTGTGATATCAAGTTAAAGGATTCTTAACTTCTCTTTAGCTTCAATTGAATCAATTTATTTTCTTCTATTACATTTCATTTAAATATAAAAGATCTAGTTAGTTCATCTATATTTCCCAATGAAAATCCTTTGAAAATATTAGACAAATCCATGTTAGTTTTCAGACTCCATTGCCCAATGTAAGTTTAGGCATTTAAATCAACCAAACCAATTAAAAAAAATCACAAGCAATCAAACAAAAAATTGAGCATTAATAACTAGCCTAATATCATTAATACAACAAAGTTGAAATCTGATAGGGAGATCCCTCTTTGAATTTATGAAGGCTAGATTCTAAACTCCAAAGTGGTTTTGTGGTTACCTCTGTGGTTTCTTCCACAATGTCAGAAATTACATAGTGCTAACATAGTGGCGACCATACTAGGGACGAACACATTCTGAACTTTTATAAATTCATTTCCCTGGTTAAAGAAATTTATTTCAGGAAAACTAACGTTTTAATTTTCAGAAATAAATGTTTAGAGGTTGTGCACCTTTGTAAATAATATTGTGTGTGTGTGTGTGTGTGTTTAAATTTTTTATTTTTGGCTCCTAAAAGAATCTACACTAGAACTCATCTTGATCCAGAACTTGCTCAAATTGTAGATGACCCTGAGAAACTGATTAGAAAAAGAAGTTTAGATGAAAGTCAGGGAAGCAGTAGTCCACCACCCAGAGAAAAATTTCTTCCTGAGGGTTTTGTTACTTTAGAAGATATTAATTTTGATGTATCGTTAAAACGCAATCTATTTAGAACTAAGTCTGAAAGTTTTGTTGAAGAAATGGTGTTTGATCAGTAAATTCTACAACCCTTTACATTAGAAATTCAACCTATTGAAACATAATCTGATTTGAAAATAATCCAAAGTTTTTACAAATTACAAGATTTAGTAAATGACCTTGGTCAAGGTGTGCTTGAAGCTTATTTTCAACAATCTGTTGATCTCTCTGCATTAATAATAGCAGCATCTTTTGCTTATTTTAAATTAGTTCATCCTACATCATCTAGCCCTACTTCCTCCATAATTTCCACTACTTCTCGAATAACATCTCAAACAGTGCTTCAACCTACAGTAGGAACTCCTACACCTACACAAATTATACCCTCATCTATCGTTCATCCACAAATCCCAATCATGGCAGCAAGATATGCTCCCTTGGTTGTAGTTGCACCTTTGCACAATATGCCTAAGGATTACCAAAATAAAATCCCTCAGTTTGATGGCACTGGACCCATCACTTCTCAACAACATGTTGACAGAATGATTGATTTTTTTGATCTTCAAGAAGTTGATGAGGAAGATATCAAAATGAGGTTGTTTGCTCGAAGTCTAACAGGGGAAGTTATAAAATGGTTTAGGGCCTTATCACCAGCCGGTCTTAAGGGTCTTAATGCTTTTCACCAATCATTCCTCAATAGATGGGAGATATAAAAAAAAACCTCTTTAGATCGTATCCGAATATGAGAACATTAGAAGGTCCCCTAGAGAGATTGTGCAGGATTAAGGCACCATATTTAACAATGTTTACAATGCAATTCCTACAAACATTAAGCTCCCTCAAGTTTTAGCCCTAATTAAATTCCCTGATGGTTTTGATGCTATCATGTCTTACCAATTAAGAGAAAGAAATCATGCAACCCTGTAAGAGATGTAGAGAGATGATGTCACTGTAGAGGCAAATTTGTTAGCCAAGAGAGCTAGACTTAGGACTGAGAGGAGGGTTAAAATCAAAGAAGCATCAACATCTACCTCTGATGCTAAGATAGATTCCATGGTTAGAACAATGAAAAGAATCTGTATAGAATCAACATTACTGATAGGACCCCTCCAAGAGAAAATCAAACTAGTCCTCAAATTATAAATCCTAATTTTAGGAGGAACCCACCACAAATTAAACAAAGAGAACAAAAGGGACCAGACCAACAAGTTAGGCATCCTTTTCAAGAAAACTATGCTGATGAGGAGGGTGAAATAATTGAAGACCTAGATGATACTCAGATAAACTTAATGGGGATAAATGATGATGATTTTGTGTTTCTTACTCAAGGAGAACAAGAACCTTTTATGCTTTCACAAACATAATTCGATTCTGAAGAATTATATGACTATAAACAAGGTTTTGAAAACGCTATCATGGAATTTCATAGGCAGTACAACCTTAGAAGTAAGAAAACCATAGATAACCCTGCCAAGAAAGTTGTTGAAACTCGAGGTAAGAAGGCAATAAATACTCCTGCAAATAAAAATCTTGGGATTGTTCCTAAAAAGACTCCATAAAATCCAACTAAAAATACAATTGATACTGCCTCAAAAACAACTCACACAGATGTTCCAACCACTAGCTAGCTAAAAGAAAACACCCGAAAAGATGTCGTTGAAAAAACATATTTCCAAAACATGAATAAAGTCCAAACATCCTTCAATACTGAAAATGAGTTAGCAAAGCTTAAAATACCCATTCCACTGACAAAGCTTATGAGCAAGAATGTATATAGGTCCTAAGTAATGAAATCTCTCAACATAGGGGAAGGGGCAGTTACAGTCAATTTTAATGATGACCAACCTGAAATTTTGTTTGGACTTGAAGTAGATGGAAAACCTCAAGAAGGAGGTGTTCCTCCATTCTATATTAGCCTAAACATTAATTACAAAATTTTGCATAATGTCATGGAGCCTCACACAACCTTATGCCTAAGGCTGTCATGGAGAAATAGGACTTGACATCACAAGACCATACAAAGATTTGTACTCTTTTGATTCAAACAAAGTGAAGTGCTTAGGTCTCATTAAGGATTTGTGTGTTACTTTGGAACAAATTCCAACCAAGAGTCTAGTGATTGACATAGTTGTTGCATACATACCCCCTAAGTATGGAATGTTATTTTCTCGCTCATGGGGAGCTAAGCTGCAAGGAACCCTATAGATGGACATGACCTTTGCTACCATCCCTGTGCTTGGTCAGCAAAGGAGGTCATATAGGGAGATACTAATGAAGTTTATGGTAAGTAGCCAAGAGAAACCCCATAACTATCCTTTATACTATTTCCACTCAGACATTGACTCATTTATCCTGTATAATGATGCGGATATGGAAAAACACATTGCCAACTTAGAAACTGATATTTGTGAAACTGAAGAGAACAAGACAACAACGATGGAACATAATACACAAGATAGACCCCTTTGGAATATGGACTTTGATGGAGCTATTTGTAAAGAGGGATAAGGGGTTGGAATATGGGTTTTAAACTTAGGAACTAACCATGAAGAGGGACATTCATATAAGCTAAATTTTTTGTACAAATAATATAGCTGAATATGAAGCATTGTTATTGGGGTTACAGTTGTTGAAAAAAATTGGTGCTAAAAGGATTTCCATTCATGGAGATTCTGAGGTGATAATAAAACAAATCAAGGGAGAATATTTTGCTAAACACCTTATATTAAGAGCCTACATAAATTTTGTCCTAGTTTTTTTGGAATGTTTGAAGAATATGACTTATCAGAAATCCAAAGAAATCAGAATGTTATGGCTGATGGTCTACCCACTTCTGCCAGTACCTTCAAAATTCATTTCCGTCCTAGTCATCAATACATAATGGAAGTTAAACACAAGCCAACGATCTGAGACAATGTTAGATATTGGCAAGTTTTTTAGAATGATCAAAATATCGAGATTTTTTTGCAATACAATGATGATTTTGAAGAAGCCAACATTCATGTAGAATGTGAGTAGGAAAATAATGTAGACCTAAAGTTTGATTTATAAAAGAAGTTAATAAACCATGTAAATAAAGTATAATTACCAGAGATAGATAAAGAAACAGAGGAACTAGAAATACTCCAATTGAAAGATAATGCTTTACCCAGAGTATTAGTTCACTGAGAATAAATGTTTGACTTTAACGATGTAGCTAGGAAACCCAAAATTGAACCCACAGGAGCTGAAGTGGAAGAATACAACATAGGAAATGAACAAGACCCAAAGATGGTAAAATTGTCTAAATCGTTACCCCCTACTGAAAGCCGAAATATATCAGTCTGTTCAAAGAATTGGAAGATGTTTTTGCTTGAAGTTATGAAGACTTGAAATCTTATGACATCAGCATAATACAACACAAAATTACAACTAAAGAAGATCAAAAACCTTTCAAACAGAAAGTTAGAAGTATAAATCAAATGTTGATGCCTTTAATTGAAAAAGAGGTTAAGAAAATTCATGATGCTAAGAGTATAGTATCTTTGAGGTACTCTAAATGGGTATCCAATTTGGTTCCAACCGGGAAGAAGACAAGTGAAATTAGACTTTGTGTATATTTCAGGAATCTTAATAAAGTCCCACTGAAAGACAATTACCCCTTACCTAAGATGGATCATATTTTACAAAAGGTAGTTGGCTCCAGTAGGATTTCTCTGGTTATAACCAGGTTTTATTCCACCCTAATGACCAGCATAAGACAACATTTACTACTCCATGGGGTACTTTCATGTATGTGAAGATTCCTTTTGGATTGATGAATGCTGAAGCTACATTTCATAGAGAAATGGACATTGCTTTTGCTGATGAAATTGGCAGATTCATAGTCATATATATGGATGACATTACTGTTTTTTCCAAAACAGATTAAGAGCATCTTCTACATTTGAGGGGAGTATTTGAGAAGTGTATGAAGTTTTGCATTTCCCTTAATCCCAAGAAAACACTATTCCGCCTAGAGGAAGTCAAACTTCTGGAGCATATCATTTCCGAACAGGGAATCATAATTGATCCCAGCAGGATAGAGGCCATTTTGAAGATAAGTCATCCTAGGAATGTGAAAGAGATTCAATCATTTATTGGTAAAATAAACTTTCTAAGAAGATTTATCCCAAACCTGGCAGAACTCCTCAGGAAGATAACCAACATGTTAAGAAAAGACACAGAAGTAAAATGGAGTATTGAGGCTAAACAGTCGTTTGACCAAGTTAAACAAGCTCTAACAAAAGCACCTGTGTTAATCAACCTTGACTTCACTAAATATTTCATAATATTTTCATTTGCATCTGAAAAAAAATTTGCCACAATCCTCTTGCAGAAAAAACAATCAAGTACATGAGCAACCCATTGCTTTCTTTAGCAAGGCTCTCAAAGTTGCTTCCCTCCAATATAATATTATGGAGAAACATGCATTTTATCTAATAAAATCAATTAAGGATTACAGAGTATATATTCTTCATTCTCACAATATTTCTTTTGTTCCAAAATCTGTGGTCAAAGATATCCTGACTCAAAATGGACCTGTTGGGAAGGGAGATAAGTGGATTGCCATTATTCTTGAATGTGATATTGAAATTAAACACACCAAGCTCAACAAAGGTCAGAGATTAGCTAAGTTAATGGCTGAGTCTAATTTTCATGCTTTGCATATTAATTTTGTAGCTACATTGGATGACTAAGAAGAGCAGGCTACTCCACAAATAGATGAGGTTTTCAAAACCTCCCCCTGGTATGCAGACCTCATTTTTGTATTATTAAATTTACAAGATCCTGGTGGTTTGACCAAAACAAAAGCTATATTTCTCAAAATAAAGGCTATGAAATTTTGTAACTTAGGAAATCATTTGTATTGGAAAGATACTAGTGGAACTCCACTAAAATTTTTGTTGAAGGATGAGGCATATAAAATCATGCAAGAATTCCATGAAGGAGTTTATGGAGGACATTTGTATTGGAAAACAATTGCCAATAAATCCTAAGAGATGGTTTTTACTGGCCCACACTCTTTGCTGATGTCCATAAAAAAGTTACTTTCTGTCATAAGTGCCAAATATTTGAAGGCAAAACGAAATTAATGCCTTTACCCTTGAAACCCGTATCTTTTGAAATTTCTTTCCAACAATTGGGTTTGGATTTCATTGGAGAAATCCATCCACCATCCTTCGCCCAACACAAATGGATCCTCAAAACCACTGACTATTTCACTAAATGGATTGAAGCCATACCCTCAAGACAAACAACAAATGTTGTTATCATCAAATTTTTAGAATCCAATATACTATCAATATTTGGAAGTTCTTGGAAACTTTATTCAGACAATGCAACAACCTTTAAGTCAAAGAAAATGGTGGAATTTTGTAGCGGATATCAGATCACTCTAGGACATTCAACTGTTTATTACCCTCGGGGAATGGGTTAGTTGAATGCTCAAATAAGATTTTAGTCAATATCATTAAAAAATTGTTAGAAGACAACAAAAAGTCATGGCACAATAAGTTGGTAAATGCACTATGGGCTGACAGACTCACCACCAAGAAATCAATTGGCATGTCCCCATACCAATTATTTTATGGAATGGATGTTGTATTTCAAAACTCTTTAGGTGTCCCCATTATTAAAATGATGCAAGAGTTGTAGGTCGAATCCAATGATATTCAGAGAAGGATAAATCAGATCATAAAAATGCAACAATCCAGGGAAGAAGTGTACAACAAAACACAAGTCATACAGGAAAGTGTCAAGAAAATTTATGACAGACATACTAAGGCTGATGATTTTTAGTTAGGGGACACTATTTTAAAATGGGATTCAAGAAAACAAGAAAAGGGTAAGCATGGTAATTTTGACAACATATGGATATGACCTTATATCATCGATGCCTACAGGGATAATAATGTATTTTTCCTCAAATAATTGGATGGAACAGAATTACCTAGTGGACTTGTGAATGGAAGGATGCTGAAACATTATTTTCCACGAGAATAGAAGTGTTTCTTGATAAACTCGTTGTAAATATAATTTTCTTTAATTTTTTTTATTGGCTGACATATTATCAGAAGTTGAAGCCCGCAGAGAAGGCCCTAACCTCCTGATTAATGTCCCACCATAGCTACTACAACAACATAAAAGAAATAGATGTTGAAAAATGCATAATGTAGAACATTCAAGGCTACTGGTCAAAGGTTCTTGGCACCTCACAGGGAGAGTGCCATCCCCAGCTGGAGCCACTGTTAGGGTCATATATTTTATAGGATCACAAGGTGATTTAATATTTTCTCTCACTTGTATGAAAATGAAAATAATATTGCATGTTGCAAATGATTTCCAAAAAAAATATAAATAAAAAGAAAGAAAAAACAAAAAGAGGGTATTTGAAAAGAAAAAAATAGAATATAGAAAAAGAAAAAGAATAAAAATAAAAATGAAAAAACCGCATGAAAAAAATAAAAAATAGAACTTAAAGTGTTGCAAGTCCAAATGCCACAACTTGATAGATAGTTTGATATTTTAGAATAAATTGAATGTTGTGTGCAGCTGTTCAAAATGCCACAACCCTGAGTCATTGTTTAGATCATA
The DNA here is from genome assembly GCA_034641835.2 of Pinus albicaulis. Classification (NCBI taxonomy): domain Eukaryota; kingdom Viridiplantae; phylum Streptophyta; class Pinopsida; order Pinales; family Pinaceae; genus Pinus; species Pinus albicaulis. The sequence goes on along the minus strand of JAXQQM020064847.1, from coordinate 769 downwards.
CAGTTTAATCATAATCAAACAAGTTTCAATTTTTTTCAATTCGATTAGAGAATAAAGTTAGCCAAACTGTCTAATTTTGGCTAATATCAGTTAGGTTGATGAATAAGTTGATTCAATCGTTTAATCTGGATCAACGCAAAAACTGTTAGATAGGATTAAAGTGGGTGATTTTCCCTTCAAAGGAAATAAAGTAAGGGTCTCCACATTCAAATGAACCCTTTGATTGATTAAAAAGGGTAAAAGAGTAAAAAGAGTAAAAGGGTAAAAATGTGGTTAATTTTACATGAAGGGCTCATTAGTACACTTTATCCTAAGTTTGAGAAACATTATTACAAATGCACTATTAGCCTAATGTTTGAGTTCATTATTCTTTTATCCTAAGTTAGAAGGCATTTTGTATTTTAACCAAAGTTTTCTGCTATGAAAATAAAGGTTTAAAAAACGAAAAAAGGTGTTTGTCGTATTCATTTAAGTGGCGCGCTCCAATCTGCCGCCTAATCACTTCTCCGCGAGATTAATGGTTGACAGCGCTTTTCGGCACCCCCTTTCCAACCTGTTAGCACTCAAATCTACCTCAGGCTGAAATGAAGTAAAACTCAAGGCTACATCAAACCACGCTCAGCCTCGTAGTTAGCCCTACGAGGACAGGAGAGGGCTCTCTCCGTCAATCTCGAGAAAATAAGCAATAGGATGCGAGATGACTTACAATAAGAACTGATTTTAGGCTAGTAAAGAGATAGGTATGTTTGATTTTGGTTTTTTGGGTTTT